>JAOEHX010021497.1:0-39280 GCA_025448015.1 Bolborhynchus lineola | reverse complement strand
TGCCCATGGCAGGGGGGTTGGAACAACATGATCCTTTCCAACCCTAACTATTCTATGATTCTATAAGGCACACCCCTGCTTGTCAGTGAAGATAAGATGGGAGCTATGCCAAATTTACAGGTTGGATCTGGTCATACAGTACTAGACAGTACTAAAATAAATAAATATACCTGATTGCATTCACATGAACTGTGTTCAGAGGCTATCAGTTTTTAGCATCTACCCTCACTATGAACATGTTTTTGAAGAATACAGAGTCTTGTAATTTTATAATACTTTATCAGAAGAAGTAGTAACAGGTGTCTGCAGAGAAACTCCTTGTATCTTGAGATTCTGCTCCCAGGTTCAGTTATTCTACCATGATGAATGCATGACATGGAAGGGGACCATAGGGGAAGTAGGGCTCGTCTCGCCTTGAGAAAAGTATGCTGGGTTGGATGGCAGTGGCAGGGAATGCCACGTAACCTGCTTGCTGTCTTCAGCCACCCAACAGACGTTACAGAAAAGACCCTTTTTGGATGTGCACCACAAAAGGGGAGGGAATCTGTACTAAATTACTTCCACCAAAATTGTCAGCTTCAGCAGGTGCCATGGCTGATCACAGACCTTTGCCTTTAGCTACATAGATCTCAAAGGAAAAAAAAACAACACTTTTTAAAGCCTCTACTGACAAGAGAAGCTGTGTTTGAACTCGGGATTTCCAATTTATTATCCAATCAATGCAAAAATCAAGGGGTTTAAACACACACACTGTGGGTCCTTTCTTTCAAGCACTGACTTTATGAGTATATCTAAGTATGTACAACTCCCTCCAGTCCCAGATAAGGCCTTTTTGGTTTGTGTGGGACCTGTCTGCTCTCACCTCCTTCCATAGGCATTACAAGAAGCTCCTTCAAATTAGCAATTTTACAATACTAAGAACTGCTGATTACACTATTCTTTCCAGAGGTCAAGCAAAATAAAACTGCTTTTTAAAGAACATGACATAACTGAAACAGAGAAATTCTCTTACCTTCATCTTTCCAAAAGTATCTCTATTTATAAATGTGCCCCCATATATAACTCAAAACCAGTAGCATGTATGAAAGTCTTAGTTTCATTCCAAATAATTCAGTATGTTAATATGAAGCCTTCATGAAATGCAGAAACTCAGTATACTGAAATTTGACAATAATATCTGATTGCAGTGTTGGTTGATATTAAAAAGTGCATATAACAGGATTTGACATGGTTTTGTTTGTTTCTGTTGTGGTTTAAGCCCAGCCATAAATCAGCCACACTCACTCCCCCTGCTTCCGGAGGGATGGGGAGGAGAATCAAAAGAATGTAACTCCCACGAGTTGAGATAAGAACAGTCCAGTAACTGAGGTATGACACAAACCACTGCTGCTATCACCACTAATAATAATGATAAGGGAAATAACAAGGAAAGAGAATACAACCGCTCACCACCTGCTGACAGATACCCAGACCGACCAAGCAGTGATCTAACCCTCCTGGGTAACTGCCCCCAGTTTATATACTGGGCATAACGTGCTGTGGTATAGGAATACCTCTTTGGTCAGTTTGGGTCAGATGTCCTGTCTCTGCTTCCTCTCAGCTTCCCCTCGTCCCTGGCAGAGCATAAGACTCAGAAAGTCCTTGGCCAGACTAAACATTACTGAGCAGCAACTGAAAACATTGGTGTTATCAGCGCTGTTCCCAGGCTGAAAGTCAAAAACACAGCACTACACCAGCTACTAAGAAGAAGAAAAATGACTGCTACTGCTGAACCAAAGACAACTTCTCACAGACTAGAGCAAGCACAATCAAAAGCAGCAAACCCTGCCTAGCAACCCTAGAGCAGGCAAGTCTCCTACTGCAGCTACAAGGTTTGCATGACTATTTGCCTGGTCCAGTTTTAATGCAGAACCAACAGTTCATGCTTCACATACATACATCAATTTATTTAAGCAAAATTAAGGCATATTCCCTGTAATACTGTTTTTGTCGCTAAGTAAAGAAAACCCAAACCCAGGCACATCTGTATGCTGCACTATAAAGTGGATTCAAATGTAATCTTCAATTTCAAGTCCATTTAAGAGAAGCTGCTAATTTTTTAATTTCTTTTAAATACAGCTCTTTGTTATACACCTTAAGGAAAGATAACCAGCTTAACCAGTAAATAAATACCAATGTAACAGAAGGCACGAAACAGAGACCCACCTAAATTGCAGTAAAAACTTGCATCGTCCTGAAACAAGTGAATGAAAACTCTTCCATGAAACCAGTAGCCTTGAGAGTTAAGACAGTAAATCTTTGTGATGGCTGGAAAAAGTGGCAGCTGTAAAGGAGACTTCAAAAGTCACCCATAAATTACTTTTTGACATCTGAAGACTTCTGCCAGTCACCTCCACAAAATGATGGTAAAATGCATTAATGTCTCGTGAAGCCTGGATAATTGCATTTTTTGTCAGGAATTTCACAAGGTTGAAGAAATTCACTCCTCTTCCCAGAGACTTGCTGGCACACTTCAAATGTATATTAAATTTGCTGAGTGATGGTTTGGAAAGGATACGGAGAGATAGTCTTTGCCATTACAGAGGGTGTTTGTGAAAGCTAAGTATCTCCAGACACATACTTCAGTTTCCTGTTATTGCTACTCCTCCTGCTGTTTCTCCCAGCTAACAGCAATGACAGGAGCACTTTAGAAGATGCACTATTAGGAAATGGGGGGAAACAAAACTGCAAATCATTGCAAACACCATTAACTATCACATCAGTGCCCTGCCCATATTTGCAATTTCAACTGAAGAACACATAGCTCCCTAAACCGTATCAGATTCTGCAACGCATGTACAGGACTAACATGTTAGACCTGTTCCAAGCTTCTTATTTTAACAACCTTCTTGTACTTATAGCAAAAAGGATGAAAAAATTTTCACATCACAAGAAGTATTTATTTGATAAAATACTACTGCAACCATTCCCTCAAGTGTTTCCATCCAGACCTTCCAGATCAACTCACAAGAGTATTATCAAAGTTTTCTACATATAGAAAAATTCTATCACCTAATTTCACATCTTTGGAGTTTTGCATTAGGAAGCTCACAATGCTGAGTCCAAATACTGCTATCTTTGATATCTATAATTGGATTTAATCCAGATGTTGATATTTATTTGCTAAAATAATGTTCCCTATCACTATTTTAAATAAAGAAGATGATTATATGCTCAAGGACCCATAGACAAAAGGGGTCATCTTTCATTCGGTTTTGTTGTTCGGAATTAAGGAGTGCCAAAATGCACACAATTACCCTAACATCTATTTTTGTAGTAGAATGTTTAGAGAGAGTAAGGAGATCTTTCTCTTGTTGTTGTTTAGTAAAGAAAACATTTGTGTCATGTGCTTGAATGCACCTGAAATACAGCAACACAATTTGCAGAGGTTCTACAGTAATGGTAAACATGTCTAACAGCTATTAAAGCTGTATTAAAATGTTTCATATTGTATTTGGAACTTACAAAGCAGCTGTTGATCAGTAGTATCTTGTAGTTCTTATATATCAACTGTATTTTAGTTAGATTTATATTCAAGTATTGGCAGCCCAAACACTGCAATGTAATTTAGGACAAGTTATTGTAGAAATGGAGTAAAATATTTAAAAATTATTCTTTTTCTTACAATGTAGCACTTCAATCTTTAAAACCACTATTTATCAATACTCTTCTGTTAAATTGTAGCCTTCATAAAAGCAAACTGTTTTTTGATCAAAATACTATGAAAACATTTCAGTAACTTACAAAGTTTTCTCTCAATTTTTATTCTCTTTGTACAGAAACAACAGTAAAAACTCTCTCTCATTTTGTGTACAGCCAGCCATATGCCATACATATATACTTCAAAAAAAGAAAAACCTGTCTTCTGTCCTAGGATTTGCCATGTTTTTAAGTATACAATGCTAAATGCTATACAAACTGCATGCAGTCAAAAAGTACAATACAGCACAGAGTCAACAACCAAAATCATCTACCAGCTGCTCCTTGAAGTAAAATGCATTTCTGTGAGTCAAGCAGATATGATTTACCGATGTCAGTCAGTCATTCACTGGGAATTTGTTTTTATTTTAAGATGAAAAACAATACAATATGTTTTTTCAAAGTAAGTATTTTTTCAGTAAGAAACTTTCTTTCTGAATTCTGCTCAGTGCCTGTCAAAAGACATGGTCATACAAAGAAAAACCTGACCATTGTAGCAGATTAAGCACATACAGATGGGATGCAAAATAAAATGAAATAAAAAAAAATACATATATTTTGGACCTACACCATAGGCCTCTGTCTTCCCCTTGAAAAAGCATTCAGACCACTAACTATAGTCACACAGCTTCTGCAAAACTCCCGCCTGTCTGTTGGTCTGTTTTCAGGCTAAACCAGACAAATCTAGTGAAGAAATTCCCTGACACTGAAAAATCCCAGCTGTTAACTGTAAAGAGACATGCAGAGGAGTGAAGGAGGAATTCTGTCAAATGTAAGCATGAAATCCAAGCTCAGAACAATTCCCTGTTTTGGTATTGGCACATGCATTCCTCTAACGCTTGTTTTTAATTCCTAGTATTTTTAATAGTCACAGCCAAGAAACATCTCTCTGCATGAAGAGAGGGAATTGTAAGAAGGTAAGGAATGATTACTGTCCATTTCTGGAGCTAACCTTTCAGGTTTCCTTTAACTTGCCTCTCTGAAGAACAGTTACTCAGCAATAGAGATGGCATTTAACACAGTGCATTCAGGACTTCAGTTGATTACTGAAGAATAAAACAAGTTACAGAAGGCAATAAAAATGATGGAAGGACAAACTAAAATGAAATTCACTACCAGAAGGATGTCAGAAAAAGCATACAATGAAAAAGACATATTGCTGTAGTATAACAGTACCCCCAGATAAATAAACCAAAGCAATAACCTGCCCTTCCAACACAATTCCATCAAGGACAGAGTAGTGAGCCGCCAGGCTGTGCTAAGCAACAAAAGCACCACTCTATAGATTTCTGTTGTCATAGGAAAGCTGTTCTGTCATAAACTGACCAGGCAAAAGAAAGGTTTCTCCTGCAATACACCCTTGGTTTTCCTAGTGTTTTTCTCTCAATCAGCTTTAAACCTATTTAAGTTGTCCAGCCTTCCTATTCTAGAGTGTTTCCAGTGATTTTATCCAGAGATAGTGGAATCAATACAAACAGGTTCAAGAGCTAGTTGTACAACACATACCCTTTGTCTGATGTGTGTGGGTTTAGGCTTCATAGCTCCCTTGGTTGGTTATCCAGTCCTCCTCCTCTAGCAGTATTAAAACCACTACTGCAATCTTTCAAGTCAACTGATACCCAGGCATTAAAATAATAGTTGGACAAACCTTTGTCATTTTATGTAAGATCATACTTTGGACATCCCCTTATCTCATTCTCAGTATTTTCAAGACACTTTAAATTATTTTCTGTTTGTACAAGACTATCATATAAGAAATGAATTTATAGTTATATACACAATTCATCTATGGAAAGGCCAGAATTAAACATACTTTCTAAGTTCATTAGAATTGAGGAACAAAATGTTTCAAGCTCCTGGTGTTTTACCTTTATTAAGCTGGTATTTCAAATCACTGAAACTGATGGGCTTCATAGCAATTCCAGAACACAGAAGACATCTGCAATGTAGGTATCAGCTATCAACTAGCCCAGCACTGTAAGAATGATTTGATCTTTCATCTATTTCTGTTCTTTTGAGCTTACATAATTTTCACTGTTTGAGCCCAGTACATTCTTTCTTGTTGCAGATAAAGTATACAATCTTTACTCTGCAGTTTTACTCAAGCGATTTGAATATATAAATTTTGAAAATTAAAATAATAGCATGAACTATCAAGCATACAGCTCTAACAACATCTTTCAGATGAGATGTTACTCATGAGTCCTGAGAAGCAGAGATGTATAGATGGATAGAGTGAAACTGTACCATCAATAACTAGAGGCATTACAAGCAATAAAGAATGAAGATTCAGTTCTGTATGCAGAAGCGTCTGCTTCATGTCTCATCATCACTGCCCACCAGTGTCCATCTTCCAGGATACAGCTCCATACCAGAGCATAAGTTAGGCTGCCTTGTAACTTCCTGCACCCTAAATGTCAAGGGATTATAATGAATTAGATATGCCCCACAGGTGCAACCCTAATCTGACGTGATTAATAAACTAATAAATTACCATCGTGCCTGTTGCACTTCCCCAATGAGAATGTATCATTGTCATAATCTGCCTTCCAGTAGGGGTTCAGTAATACTAATTCTCAAAGGCAGCTAACTACCCACTGCTACCAAAAGCATTCATTAGGTGAAAGTTTGACATATCTTAAATTCTACTGCTGAAGACAGCATTCTCCCTTTCTGGTTATTAACCATAATGGCTAGCAGGGATAACCTAAAATACAAGCATTTTTACTGAGAGGTTTAACAAAATTTACTCTTAAGTCATAATCAGTGTTGTTAAAATAATTTTCTGGATAGAAACATTCATCAGCATGTAAAGTAGGTTTTAAAAATATCAGCTATGAGGGAACTGCTCATTACAAAGCTACCTAAGGAATAAAATCTGCATGGTATCTGTAAGAACAAAAAAAAAAAAGAAACAAAAAGAAAAGGTCAGAAGGAGTTGCAGAAAAAAAGCCCTGAATCTTTCATCTTGTGAACAATCTGCAGAAGACTGTATCTAATTAAACTGCAAAATTCAAACACAAAAAATCTCTAAACAGCAGATAAACTTGAAAATAGGCTGAATAAAAAAAAGAACAATGGAATTTTTGGCTGTATCCCTTCACTACTAAAATTCTTGCTTGACACTTGCTAATTCAGCAGCTACTTTTTTAACAAAAATGCAGTCAGAGGCAATTCATGGAATAATTAGTAGAGAAGGACGGCTCTGGTACCTGCCACTTCTTTTGTTCTCCTTCTTGCAACAGGTGAAAGTCAGGTGAAGAATAACACTATCACCTCCAACAGCTGTTTCTGTAGCAAAGTTCTCCATCACACCAGGAAGCTCAGCTCAGAAGCCTTGCAGTATAATGGAGTTGGCACCAGAATTTCAGCCAGGAAAATACATTTCTCCTCCATATTCTGATTACAGCAGTTCCCTGAAAGAGCTGAGCAGGACCACAGCTGAAAGCAGTTGATATCCTTTCTCACTGGAATGTGATACAAAAATATGCCATCTCAACACAAATGTGTTCCATATACTAAGTTAGCCTAGAACTAAGGCACTCTGGAATGTGATTTCTAGACAGCAAGAAACCCAAGCAAAGAATGCAAGTCACAGCAAATAAAAAAAGGACGTAGTTCCCTACCAAAGACATTAAGCAACAACTAGCTTCTTGTGATGATACTTCCAACTACCTTCTAGAAAGCAAATTTAAAAAGACAGAAATGTCACTTCAACATGTAATTCACTCTGGTAAAACCCAGATCTTAAAGCAGACACAGAAATCATTGAGTTATGTAGCTAAGTAGCAGCTTACAGGTCCATACAGGTCTCTGTATGGAGCAGGCTCCAGCTTCTCACTTACTCCTAATGGAAATTAAGAGTCAAGAGACCACTTGACTTTCAAACATCTCTCTCTTTCATTTGTTCTGCTATTTCTGGGCTAAAACAAAGGAAACACCTTCTTAATTAAATATCTCTTCAAAGTGTAAGCGACCCATGACAGGATCTCAAATAGCCTTGTAAGACTGTAAGGTCTCTTCTCAAATTCTAAGGTGCGGGAATGTACTTGAGTGAACACGGTCATGGGAGCAATCCAGAGAGCTACTTTACAATGGTGAAGTAGGGAGCTGAAGGCTTTAGGACCTTGCCTGAGGGCGTGCATGTACAGGAGGGAGAGGGTAGGGGCGACCTTGGAAGTTACTGCTCCCGACCTTGGAAACATGCGCCGTAATTGGAAACATGTGCTCTAGCAGCCAACCAATCATTAAGCGATTGCTAACACCCGGCTAAGGCATGTTAACCAATCAGATGTCACTGAAGGTTCTAGTGTCTTGAAACTCTTAAAGGCACACTTGTGGTACAATAAATGGTCAACACTGATTACATTAACTTGTGTGTGTTGTGTGAGCTCCTGCCGCACTAAGGTACACTCAAAACAGGAAGATTTGTAGATGAGAATAAAGCATGAATACCCGTTCCTTCTTGCATCAAAGGCAGTCCTGACAAACCATTTGCTTTTGCTATTTATGAACTACTTACATGAACTGCGGAGGGAATAAATGAGATTACACCATTTGTTAATTCTGTTGACTCATCCAGAATGGGAAGGTTATTACATTAATTTGGATTTACATCATCTAATACCAGTTTACCCCTGCCCACTTGCATCAGTACACCGTATGATAATGACTAGTCTTAAGCCATCAGGCACACAAATACACTCTGTTTTCAGTTTAATTCTATTATACTGAAACTAATGGCAGTAGTAGGTCTAAACCCACTCTAGTTGCAGCTTTTCTATAGTTTGTTAAACTGATTACCTTTTGGTGAATGATAGAGCTAGCGGCCTTCAGAATGGCAAATCATTATCAACATCCTTCTCAGCACAATGTATTTGTTCTTATCTGCCTCCCTATTCCCATTATCATAAAACTAAAACATAATTGCTCTCAGAATTTCATGCACCAAGAAAGAGAAAAATCACTTTCTTGGCATCAGTTTTATTAGCTATACTTGGTCAAACAGGACAAAGCAGCAATAAAGTCAGAGAGTTTTGTTGTTAAAGGAAGACAGCATTCACAGAACATATTCTCCACGGGCACAGCACTGTGCTATAGAAACTTGCCTACAGCTTAGTACAGTGCCTGGCATGCTCATCTTGCAAAGACTGTGCAGCAGGACTTTAAAATGGCAGGCTATTAAGTGCCACTTTTTAACAGCTCAAGCAGAAAAAACGCCCTAAAACCTGGCAGCGTATTTTAGCTAATTGCTTTAAAATGCTAAGCCTCAAGATTTAAAGAATCAGTGGAAATCTATCAAAGAATTTATGTGCATTTACACATACACACATACACAAAGTCCACCAACACAAACGTAACAGATATTCCTGGACAGACATCCTGCTGGAAACGGCCTTGAGGCTATCAGCTTCTTTATTGATCAGAACCTCTGACATAATCTGACATATAGCCAAAAGGCTCAAGCATTTTGCTGAAGAGGAGTTTGTGCAAGCAGACACTTAAAATGCATATCATGGGCTTAGTGACCCTTCTGGACTGAGTGATTTTTAAATTACTTTTCCCCTCTTTGCATATTAGCCTTCATTCCCAGACAGGTAGGAATTAATGATCCTTTTAAAACAAGAGAATAGCTTAAAGAACTCCGTTTATCACTCAGATAATTTCTCTGGACATGCAACTGTGAGGCTCCATTCTCAATACTTGTAGTTCTGCTTGTTGAGTCTACAGCAAGACTTTTTTTCCTTCAGCTGTTCTGAAAACTCCTGAAGCCAACCCACATTGCTCCCTTATGCATGATCAAAAGGAACAAAGATTTACAGCTCACATCTTAGCAGTCTATTACTGATGACAAACTTGCACTGGTGTTACAGAGCTGGTGTAACATAATATCCCCACTGATACAGCCACAGGAAACTGGGTTTCACTCATGCTCAGCGATTCTGTTCAAAAAATGGTTCATCAGTGTTTGATCAAAAAGAATAGGAAGATATAGTAGGGGGAAAAAAATATAAATCTTTAAAGCGCCTAAAAATAGTCCTTGCACTCTCAACATGCAAAAAACGGATCACACAGAACTGGCTACAGAGGTAAGAAATGGACACAAATGAGTCAGTGGAGACAGTTTAGGCTAAAGGCAGCATGGCAAAGACTCAGAACAGGAAAATGGGTGAAGCCACAATAGGAGACAGCTGCTACTTCTACGAGGTGGTGTATCATCACCACATCTTGTTCCAGTCCTCCCTCCAGTTATAGCTGCCACTGTGACTTCAGTTAAGATGCAGATTTTATGACAGCTGCCTGCATAGCATTTACTTACACCTTTGGATGCATTAGGAGGAGATACTAATAGTTGTCTTGACATGTGATAGGTTTATCTTTAGATTTCCAAATATTCCTTCCTCCCAGGACCAGGAAGCATATCTTCATATGATTCTAAACCAACTTCATGAACCTGATGACATTCAACCTTTACTATACTTGGAAAGTGGTAGAGCTGACTTGGGAGATATGAGGACCACCTGGAATGGTCACCTTAATTTAAAGACTCTTTTCTCATTCTTAATTATCTTCTCTTTACACACTATTAAGCACACAGCATCTATGTTTGAAAAATATATTTTATTTATAATAAAAAATTCTATGGATGTTTGGAACTGGTTAAAGATGCAACTGCTGAAGCCTGCTTATTGATTCCAGCATTACATATAGAGATATTTCACTGGTTCACTTTGCAGATGCTATTTAATCTGTTCAACTGCTTAGCAACTTTAAATGGAAGCAATTTACTTATGTGGGAAAGATTATTTACAAAGGTCCTAAGAGAGACAGGAAGGGTTTCTACATGTAGAAAAACTCCAGTTTAAAAAATGGGTGAAAATAGCTCAGAGATACTATTTTATTGATACCTAGTCAGAACACCTGTTCTATTTACGTCACTGTGCTTCCATTGGTATTGCACTTATTTTGCTTATTTAAGCCACAACATATGAAAAGCAAATCTATTGCATCAGAAATGTATTATTATGTGTTCAAAGCACTGCTTGGGGAAAAGAATGTAAAAATAATTATTCCAATATAAGTGATGCAAATTAAATAGAAAGGTTACTACCTTGGAAAATATCAGTTTTCATGAGGAAAATGTAACAGCACTACATCTCATCAAATTTCAGACTTCAGGGACAATATAAGGCTTATGGCTTGGTTTTACTGCTTCCCTTGGGATAAACTGATGTTGCAATGTACATACATTCCTAAAATTCAAACGATGGCAGTGTTACAATACTATGCATTCCTTTTGCAAACTCCAATTTGTCAATTGCAAATTGTGATATACTATATACTGAATAAACACAAACAATTTTTAGTTATTATGAATATAGCATAAGGTACAATAAAGGTGCAAAGTCACATGTGGCTGTCTGATCATTATGGCCTCTTTCTTGGCAACACATGAATTGCATTTTTACAAAAAGCACCCCAAAGCCTCATAAACATACAGTTCACTCCCTTCATAGTGGTATAGGGACCTGAGGACCGGTGATGTTACATAAACTTTTTGATACTTAATTCTCTCATTTAAATCAACACAGCTTATACTAACTTCATTGTGCGCCTCATGCATCAGCTGAGCAAAATAAAAATGACCTGGAAAATGCATTGCCAGCAAACTAGGATCTGAGTACTAGCACCATCTAGGGGCAGCAGTTTCTGAAGTGACATTTGGCCATAACTCCTTTGTACACAGCTATTTTTAAAAGCTTTATCTTCATTATATCATCATGAAGCCATCTGAAGAACTTTGATTTCTTTCCCAAAGCTTGTCTTGCTATCCTGTAGAGAGTACTGAAGGGTTGGGAGTTGGTTTGTTTGGCTAAGTTTTCATTTCTCAGTTTTAATATAAACCCCACAAGCGAATCAATCAACAAATCAAACTGACAGAAAGAAATTCAGAACCACAACTGAGCAATCATAACCATGCTTGACACTTGTTAGTGCAGCATTACATAATCATGCTAATAGTTTTAAAGTTATTTCTGAAATTTAAATCATGCAATAAAAAGAACCAGACTCTGTGCTTCAGGGGTTTCTAATGAAATTATTGTACCTTTTCCCTTCACTTATGGCAACACAATATTCTATAGCAAAGGCACTGTTTCACTGAAGAGAACTAACTTCATCTGCTGCTTAAAATTTTCAAGCTTAGAAATATCAGGCAAAGTATACACCCACAATAAGAAGTTAAGTCAGAAAACTTGCATAGAGGAATGAAAAGAGGGTATAGAGCAAGAGAATCGAACCCCATCTCCACCCATGGAATGACAAGGCATTTAGAAAAACAGTTTTGGGAAATAAAACCTTGACAGTTATTACACAACCTGTAGTGAATTTCCCTACAGGTCTCTTTAAACTTGAGCACTGATGTACACTAAGCCCAAGGGAGGGCTGTCACCCTCTATTTAACAACTTTTGATTGAACTTGTCTAGAATTTTAATTGTCTAATTTAATTCAATAATTTTTGATTAATTTTAATACACACACAAGTCTGTTACCTTTTGAAACAGCATTCCAGAGCTGTGCAACTCCAGAAAAAGAACGTATACCAGTGACAAGCACAGGAATTACCAGAAAATATTGTGTACTACTATCATCACAAGTCAGAGTCCCCGTGCTATGAATCATGACTAAATTGAACAGCCTGTTACACCTACTCTGTATGAGCAAGAAATATGGATAGATAAGATTGCTCCAAGTTACAGGTATATTAAGCATTTTTAAATTACACAATTCCCCAGGAGCCCTCCCTTTTACTGAGGAAATCTGTCATTACTGCAGCGACTAGTCTCAGGTGTGCTCATTTTTAGAACACTTCTAACAGCTGTTTGTCATTTCAAAATAAATCAACCTGCTCATTTCTATTTTTAGTACATGAGACAACTGTTTTATTCTCAAGGACTTTTCTTGCTTTAGACATCTACAATCTTCATCTATTTACGCTTTTCCTTGGCCTTACTCTTATGTTCTGGAAATCAAATAATTTCCTGTGTAACTAGAAGACAAAAGTTACTTGTATCTTTCAGAGCATAACATCAACCTTCTCTCTCCATTCCTCACTTCTAATGATGTTATCACTCACCACAACAACCAGAATCCAAGTAATCTACTCTCTGCAGGGTAAAAAAGCACTATTGACCCCAGTTCCTTTAGACATAACAAAGATGGATCTATATCCTATGGCAGTTACCATACACCTAATCATTTTATATGCATTACATAGGTACCTAAACACATACACATATATGGAAAAAGAGAGGTAACACCTGTACATGTAGTATCATATAAAATTAATTCTATACCACTAACAATCTCCTATATCCAAAGCTACAGCACTATACAGATAGATTTTTATTGGATATTAAATGTATTTCTTCTCTTTGTTTACATTATAATACTGTCTAGCTTTGGACAATCCATAGTACAGCCTCTCCTAATCCCTCCTCTTGTTATTAACAATTTGCAATAACTTTCAAATTTTACCTCTGCCAGTATCCTGTTATATAATGAAATAGTGTGAGACAAGCTGTTAAATAAGCATACGTAGCTAATGAACCTGAGATCAAGAAAACTTTCTTGTATGGCACCAAAATACCAGCTACTGTATTTTACTATGAATATCTCAAATGTTCAGCATTGATGATACCTGATAATTGAACAGCCCTGAAAATGATAGAACATTCTAAAGATAATACTGTAAACACTCCCAGACCTTCAGAATATTAGTTGTTTCCTTGAAGGAGCACCACAAAAGTTACAACTGCTGCACCCCCTGCTACCAAACACTTGTCCAATACAACAACCTTTGGCGTCCAAAACATCACAGATTTCCTTGGACTATTTTCCCCTTGTATTTTTGCCTGTCACATACTGATTGCCAAATAAAGAAATTGCTGAAGGAATGCCCCTCCCAACAACTCTCTAGGCTTCAGCCTGCTAAGTACCAGCATGTAGAGCGCCTGTCAAAGAAATGCGAGCCCTGGTAATGAATCTGCCATAGAAATATTGAGAATAGTAAACAATCTCAAAAGCATTTCACCCTTCTGCATTTTAATCACCTTAGTTTTCATTGGAAAAGTCAGATGAATCAATCTTTAAAATATCAATAATTTATTCTAAAATAGAAACAATTTTAAGAGTTCATGAGAAAATGAGCCTATCTTGTTTCTGTAAATGGTCTGGACCTCATATTGACAAACGCTTTGCTTGGGCAACTTTCAATCAGGAAAATAGAATGCCTAGTATGCTTTTTCCTACTCTGTTATCTCAGCATTGAAACCTTCATATAGCTCTGTGCATTACGCTACTCCTTCCCTCCACGTTTTGACTGGGACTTGTGTAAACCTCAATCCTAACAAGAGGAAAAGAAAAAAGAAATAACAACAACAATATAATCACAATTCCACCACTAAGAGAGGTAAACACAGTATTCAAGTTCTTCTAAAGTTACGTTTCCTCTGTTCTGCCAAAATCACAAAAACATCTAAGTGAATGGAGCACAAATAGTTCACTGCAGCATTATCGTTACCACAGTGAGTGAACAGAAGATTGGGCTAAACAATATTCTCATGAAGGCTTTATCTCTGGTCTTGTTCAGAGCACTCAAATACTTGGGAACTTGGCTATCAGCCTGTTTCCTCAGTCCTGGAAAGTCTGTAGCTGCATGATTGCTTGTGTTAATGTTCAGTGAGTAAGTTCTAATTTCCTTACATTCTAAGTACTCAGCTGCTTGGTAGCTAATTACTCATTTCTTTCCTCCGAAGGACACTTCCTCTGTCATCCTTTAAAACAACCACCATAAGAACAAAGTTTTGAAGCATCCCTTTATGCTAGTTTGCATGAGAATTTCCTTAACATGAGAATGAAGACAACTGACAACAGAACACCAAAGGCTGATTTGTATGTAACTCCTTTTCTTCAGTGGTGGTCTATCACAAATGACCCATTTTCTCTTTCCCGGCACATATTATTATCAATTACCTGTGGAAACAACTTTTACTGTAATCACTACGATACCAAACTTTGGTTCAGAGCACACAATAATAATTCTGCTCTTCTCCCATTTCAGAAATAAGCCCTTACAAGGCCCTAGTAGTCAGTCACCTGCTGTATGAAATCCTATTCACATTAATACTGAACTTACCTATCAGGTATGTTTGATAAACCTTTTTCTTTACTATCAGGAGTAGAAGATCCATTAGAAAAAGAAGCAGGCCTTGCAGCTAGAATGCTTTTTCCACTTCATGATGGAAAGAGACTTTCATTTTTACACTGATAGTATTTATGGCCAACAGTCAGGGGACAAGAAAAATCTTCTCCAACAGCTTCTGTTACCTACAGAGGCTCCCCAGTCTTGTTTTGGGAAACTTTACTGGTCACCATTGCGACAGTAAAAGACTGCTGTCATCTAGTGAATTCCTGCTCTGCAGCCACTGCTGCTGTTTACCATTCTCGCGTCACCTTGGACCTGCCTCATCACCACAAACTTCCCTGTTGATCTGAACTTTTGGTTGATCATAGCCACTATCCCCAGTCGTGTCCCACCTGCCTTGGCTGGCAAAGCCCTCATGCCCCCCATTTCTTAGGGAGCAGTGGACAAATCTTTGCTGCAACCTGACAATGCCAACACCATAATTCATTTATATTTCTTCCTTTTTAAATAAGACTTCAAATGCTACCAAAGTGTCTTTCAAAACCTTGTGAGAAATCCTCATTTCTGTTTTACGGTATAAAGGAAATAAAATGGAGTCAGGTTAAACTACTTCTCCAAGGCTTTATATTGTCTGCCATCACAGGAATTGACTTGCAGTGCTGCATTCCTCCTGATTCCAGGACTATCAAAACAGATTGCAAGAAGCAACTTAAGCAAAGACACAGGCTTTGGTAGCATCAAAAAAATCCAAAACTCTACAGCACTGTGAAAAATTAGGAAAGTCTCAGATAAAGTACTTCTGAGGTCTAGATATGGAAAATGAGAACCACATTCTTGTAAATGCTTTGATCAAAGTCAAAATTACCTGATTAATCACTGTTCTAAAGAACTGCGAAGTGCACAATTTGACTTCATAGTAATAACATGAAGTCATTATTGTATAATTTCATTGATCATCTGATTTTCTGTTTCATTGGATCATGTTCTCCAAGTACTTATAATGATAGTAAGAATTAGTAAGCGCCTTCAACATGAACTAATTAATTTCAATTTCAAGCGATCTCACTGCTACTCAGGTTCTTGATGAGAAAATAGTCCTACACTGCAGCCAATAGGAAATATTTTCCTTTTTATGTTCCTGGCTGATTCAACATGGGGAAAACATTGATGCTGAAGCTCAGATTTGGTGGGGTTTGTTCCGGGGTTTTCTTTGAAGTTTCTGATATACCTAGATAAATACTCAAATAGGAAACAGAGCCAAAGGAGAGCTGATGATTCACCCCGATACTGAGTCAATACACTTTGAGACTGAGTATCTGCCTTTCAGAATAAAAAAGGACTTTTTTCCTACATGGCACTTAAGATGCTGACTAAGGTACAAACCAGTTTGAAAAGATGCATCATAGAAAATCATGCTCACTGAAGGAAGCCCATACTGAAAACAAGGCATACATATTCTTCCATTGCAATTTATACATGCTGGTGAGAAAGGCATACATTATTTCTGAGACACATGAAATATCTCGTACAATTTCTACTTTCTGTATGTGAAAGATCTATTTTAGTCACATTCTGCAGAGCCATTAAGTGGCATCTATCATTACTTTCTCACTGAAGCATTACACACAAGAGAGAGGAGCATCTAAAATTATTTAAACCAAACTTTAAACCCTGATGGCTTTTGAGACTTAACTCCCAACAGACCTTCTGCCTGTAAAAAAACCAATACAATAAAGGAAGCCACACTGGCTAAAGCAATCTGGTACATTATTGACAACAAGGACATTGGACTGAAGAAGTTTTCACAAAGCAGCGTTGTCTGTTAATGACAGTAACACTTAGAATTCAAAAGAACGATGAAATCTAAGGCCTAGTTAATAAAGCAAGAGGATGGTTTACACACCTAGTTTAATACAGTGGTGCAGATGAGAGTCGCTTTAAGCCATTTCTTACACAAGACTGGGAAGTAATACTATATATTATAACTACTATGGAAAAACTTCTCCAGTTTCTTAAAATTTAGGTTCCAGGGAACAGTTTTTATGGAATACAGCAACTCAAATGAACTAAAGCAAGACTGCTGCTTTTGACTTTCTTGAAAGGCATGAGATTTACTACTGGTATTTTCCATGTATAGTGGAAATATATACTAGCAAAAACATCTGCAGAATAGTTAATTACATCAAATTTTATTTAACAAAGAGGATGTTACTGGTACTCAGAAGCAGGCATCTTGGCACAAGAAATCTAATTGAATGTCAGTCTGCTTTAAAACTTACCTCCTCACCACTAGTTTAATTTAAATGGTTTGCAAACAAATTAGAACTTCAAATCAAGGCTGTAAACAAAAAGATGAACCCACATATTCCTTTTGAAAAGAACTTAAAATAGAATACTGCAATGTTAGACTTCTGATTCATTGCTATGAAAGTGTGAAATACAGCTCTCAGTGAGCATATCTAATTAGCTGTTTAGACAGGGTTCTTTTGCTTTGGTTTTTATTTTATGTTTTCTTTTCTTCTCCTTCTGGAAGATTTTCTCAAATCTTAACTGAATCCCAGCTAGTTCACTGAAACCCTTCCAGTGGGTTTATTTATGATTGTTTCATCAACTGTAAATAATCACAGATTTCAAAGTATCTTCACAAACTGTCTTTTATCATATTCAGAGCTCTACTGTGTCTTACATGCGACTTCCAAATAATTCTTACTTTTAGCATGAATTGAACCTTTTCTGCTTTAGGAAATGTGAAAATCTCCCACTGCTATCCCCTACATATCCATCTTTCTTCATCTGAAAATCCTAAAAAGAAATTGAAGTCTCTCATGCTTGCCATTCAACAAAATGAATGGAGTAGGGGAGAGTAGGAAGGTTCAGTGCTTGCTATAATATTAACTCAGTCAGTAAAAATCTCTGAAAGCAGGTCAGGAACTATGTGAATATAAGAGAACAGTGTCCCATTATTATATTCTCCTATACCATCCTGCCCTTAATTAACACTGCATCACTTTAAAGAATAACTAAAACTTAATTTTCAATTCTGAAAGCATCCTTTTAATTGAAGGCCTAGAAAGCTGACCACCTTCAGCTATCTTAAACGACAGTGTTTCAGAGTTGTGTCATTTCCTGCACAACCTGTTTTATTTCAAAAAATGTGTAGCACATTTTGGGACCCCAGCTACACTTAAGAAAGGCACTCTGCAAGTAGCAAGTCAGACTCTGCCATTTGACAATTAAAGACTAGGAAAAGGAGTGGGAAGATGTGGCATTTTCCCTACCCCACCTCCACCACTTTAACTTCTACAGTAAGAATAGAAATAGTCCAAAGAAATTAAGTAATGAAAGAGTGAACAGAAATCCCCCAAGTTTCACTGCAGTATCTCTTTCAGAAAGAGTTCTTTCATCATCTTCTTGTTCATATAGACATACTGGCCCACACAGGTCCTAAGCCACTGCCTTCTGAAAGCCTGGAGGCTACATTAGAAAAAGGACTCTGCTCATTTGCTTGTTCTTCTGTTTTAAAAGCTCATTACTCAAGAAAGGCACATTTGACTCTACATAGCACAATGCCTATATTAAACAAATCAGTTTAAATCACCTGCTTTCATTAGAACTGGATTGACTTAATCTGGTTGAGAATTCTGGGCTACTGCTCTTATTGACAAAATTCAGATGTTACATCCTGTTCAAGAGTTAAGCTTTGAAGGCAATCAGCTGTATAGGCCTGCTCACAAGTTTGGAGAGGATTAGAAAAAGTGTGTTTTTCTTTTGGACTAATGTAAAGGATTTATCTTAATTTGCACCACTAACCTCTAACACTGGGATTTTTCAGCCACTGTGGCAGACTCCTGCCAAATCACCTGCAGCACCTCCAGAACTGCTCTCATCAGGAGCTTTGAGAAGCTTTGAGCTCTAGCTGCTTAAACACAACACATGACCTAAGATTTATGTAAATGCTCATTTAATTTAGGATAGAATATTCAATATAATGTTTTCTAATCACCGCCTACTTCAGAAGATGCTACAGTCACCTAATTTACTCTTCCAACCCTGGAGACTCAGTGCTTAGTATTCTAGTCTTACACTTCCCAAATGCAAGACTGCTGTTCACTTTGGTATGCAAATCATTGGAGACAGGAGACAAAAATATCCAAATTAAGGAAAATGAGGTGGCTAATTATGTTTTCTATTTACACACATCAGACCAAAAAAAAAGATGTTTTTTTCAACTGTGAGTTTCTGCAATTGCTAAACCAAAAAAATGAAGTTTCTTTCATAGATAAAATCCTGTTTATTCCAACTTCCATTTTTCTGATTGAGAAGCTGACCTCGATATATGCCTTCAGAGATGCCATTTCAAACTCTGAGCCCTGCTTACCTTTTACCATTTAAAAGGAAAACATGTCATGTTAAGTAGCTCTCAGATCAATTCCTTTCAGGTAAATTAAGCCCCTGTAGTATGTAGATTAACACATTATTGTTCTTTGAGTACTCAGTCATACTGATGTGATAAAAAAAATAGGTCATGCTTTCACACGCTTAGGACTCAATTTTCATTGTTTATTCATCTGAGTCACTAGGCTTGAATTGCTAGGATTCCTGCAATAGACTTCCAGGCATACAGAACAAAAAAAACCCAGTAAATTTGCCAAAAAAAAGATTAATTTGTAACAGACATGAAATAACATGCTTAGAGTCAGCCAACCTATGTATCACGCAGACTGCAGATAGAGATGTGTAAATAATACCAGCATAAAGGCCGTGCTGTAACAGTTTTATGGAACAAGGTAAAGAACTCTTGCAAGCCAATCTGGAAAACCAACCCACTTTGGTCTGATGTGTTATCCTCCAAAGATGCATAATGTCTTGTCTTATCACTAAAGCCTACAGAGAATGCACACCTACACTCCTTTACAAACACTATGAAAGTTTGGGTCAGGGTTCTTAAAATTTGTGAATTTTAGGCAGCATAGCATTACATAAATTTAAATGACTAATTGCCATGAAATATGCACTTAAAAGTTTATACCGCTTTTAACGTTTCAATTACATTTTTCCCTTCAGAATAGCCATTCTTGGAAATTTTATTTTCACATAGGCTATTTGCTGGTTTCCTATGATTTCTGATGAAGCAACTGTAACATTTACTTTGATACCATTTGGTTTGCATGTCACAAGGACTTTTAGATAAATAACTTTGTCACTATAAAAGCATATCTCAACCTCTCAAGCTTTTGTTTATTTTCTTAAATCATAACTGATTTTCTTCAAACAGGATCTGATGGCAAAATATGGGTAAATAAAGTACAGCAAATAAGCTAGAACTGTACAAACACAGTTCCTGTCATTTATCATGCATTAAAAATGCAACAACGTACCAAGAAAAATATATTTGATCTTTGCACACTGCAGACAACCTGACTGAACAGAAAAAAGGGAAAATTATCCATGGGAACACAGAAAATCCCAGCTTCTGTAGGTCTTAAAAATACAGTCTAATACCTTTCCTATGACCTATCTGGCATCCAACATTTTATTTTACTCACAGAAACTCAGATCATTGCATGCAGGCATGTCATTCTCCAAAGAAATTAAACCCAACTGAAATGTATGGCAGGACTAGGTGGCACATTGTACCGTTAGCTAACTATGCTTTCTTCACACCTTAAAAATGTGATTTACTATTATCATTGGCACACCATTTTTTGTGAATCCCTGTCTTTCCTCTCCCTTGCCACACATAACTTACAGCCACAAAGCGGTTTCAAAAAAGGTCTGTGTTCAATAGATCTAACACGAAAACACGTTCTGCATCTCATATTACATTCTTATACGCCTGAATATGAGTACAGAAGCTCTCATCAACTTTTGATGGTTTCCTTCAACATCTAAGTCTAAATGTTTTCCAGTTGTGAAATCTCCCTAGCAGCATTTGCAATTTACAAATCCCATGTAAAATTCCTCAGGTCAGGCCAGAGGAATACCCACTCATTAAAGCCAAAAGTCACAACAGACTTTTAAATCTTGCCCAAGTAAGTGTAGAAGAGTAAACAAGTCATATTTAAGATGTCTAACTTCTGTTAAAATATATTCACCCTAATGGTAAAATAAAGAGAGTACAACATAATGTACATGATTAGAGAATTCGTTCTGCAAAGGGGTTTATTTACCCTAGAAATGTTTTAATCTGATCCCTTTGGCAGTTATTAAGACATGATGCTGCTCCTTCAGTAATGACAGTAACACTGTAATCACACTGATAAAATTGACAGTTATCACAATACATTTGCATCACAAAAGTGTGACACTTCAGGTTTTAAAACTTTAAGAATTCCATAATGTCCAAACATATATCTGTTTTCCTACAAGAGCTGAGAAAAGTTAAGTTCCAATACATAGAAGGAATAAAGCTGAAAAAAGTATTAAACTTGAGTTAGCAATCACATGTCCACACTTGGATCATGGCAGCTAAAGAAAAGGAACCAACAACTGCCTTCACTCAAGCTATTATATGTCTGCCAAAATCAACTGTTGCTACACTGGCATAAGAGGCAAATAAAAGGTCAGAACTTAGTTATAAGTTCTGATATGTAAGATCTTAGTTATCCTAGTTATACCTGCCTTCCACTGATCAACACTACACACCGCGGTAGTTTCAGTTCAGATAATCAGTTCTAGGAGAACATTCCCCAAGTTCATAAAATACTTATCTAGGCATTATCATGATACTTAAAATAATGAAATCCTTTTTCTCCTTCCAACTTTGCCAGAGGCAAAGATGACAGTCAATCTTCATCTCAATTATTCATCTGCACTGACTTTTGCTATGACTTCATTCCTCCTCAGTTTAAACTTCTAGAACAGTCATTTGAAAGAAATTTCCATGATTTACTCACACTTCTAATCCTCTGAAAATGGCATTCTGACTTTCTGGTTTTAGTCTTTAGTAGGGATTACTTCATGATTTATTTTCAGAAAGCATGCACTTGCTCAGCAAATTGATTATAGTCTATTTCACTACATATTGACATAACCTCAGATGTGAGGAATGCAGCAATTTTAAATATTTAATAGTCACAAAATACTGAATATTAAATATAACATTGTTTATTTAAAACAATTATATTATTTTAATATTATACTTCATGTTAAAATATTAGCTATTATATTTACAAAAAACTGAATAGTTAAAAGTTACCCTAACAAAAGAGAGAGATTTCTTTTACCAGGCTGTTTAGCTAGCTGCAATTGGTGTCTGCTACTCAGGGCATCTTCTGTCATCATCACCTGTTCCAAATTGGTGAGGAACTGCAGGGCAACAAGGCTTTAGAATGCAAAAGTCTGTCACTGGGATTACTACTACACTGCTGTTTTCAACAAAGAGCTCTAAGAAAGCTAATTAGAACTTCTACTTTAAAGCAATATGCTTATTACCGTAATCGGTAAGTCTGTCATTAGAAAAGAGATATAGACTGTGTTCCATTATTCATATTACAATCCTGTTGGTTGGTTTGGTTTTTTTTTAATTCTTTTAAAAGACAAGACCACAATTAATTCATGAATTTTAAAGATATAGAAAAATGTGGTGGTTTTGCCCCAGCTAGCAGCCAAGGACCCACACAGCCACTTGACTTGCCCACACTATTCTGCTAAAATGAGAGGAGAGAAAATAGGAAGAACAAATGGGAGAGAAATCAGGGGTCAAAACAATGACAGGTAAAATCACTCACCAACTAATGTTGCAAACAAAATAGACCTAACTCGGGAATTTAATAATGTCAGTTAACATTTTAATTACTGATTCAGGTATTCAGAAACAAAGATGACAAACAATTAAAGACTTATATAAAACACTCCCTGCCCCCTTTCTCAGGCTCAACTTCATCCCAGACATATCATAACTCTGTAGGTTGCACTTGGTCCCTTCAGGGGCAGTACCTGGCCTGCTGTGGGTTATCCATGTATCACAGTCCCTTCGAGGATATTATCAGCTCCACAACGGAACTCCCCCTACTATTGCAGCCTCACTGTTCCTCTTTCTGGGCACTGTCTAACCAGCTTCACTAACAGGCTCATACGTGTTCTTCAGTGAGTATATTGTGAAACCAACAGTAGCCAGCACAGGACAGCCCTTGGCCTCTTTTCATTGAGGCCACCTCTTCAAATCCCTCCCCGCCACCAAAATCTTCCAATTTATGCCCTATAAAACATAAACTATTGAGACTTTTTTCTTTTTTTAAAAAGTATGATTACTAGCTGGAATCTTGGAAGATGAACTTGCATTCAGAGCCAGCCCCATCTACCCTCTTGGCTCTCCTTACCTAAATCCAAGCATTCTTCAAAGATACAAGTCATGTTCTCTGACTTGGTTCCAGCACATTTGCCCTGCCAAGGACAGCAATGCCTAAAATCCTACTGAGAAAAGAATGAAGCATGCCTCTTTATACAAGAATCCTCCATTCCTTAATTCCAAATTCTAACTTCAAACAGCTCTTACTCATTTACCAATTTTCTGTTACAGGAACGTAACACATAAACACAAAAATCTTCC
The DNA here is from genome assembly GCA_025448015.1 of Bolborhynchus lineola. Taxonomy (NCBI): domain Eukaryota; kingdom Metazoa; phylum Chordata; class Aves; order Psittaciformes; family Psittacidae; genus Bolborhynchus; species Bolborhynchus lineola. The sequence goes on along the minus strand of JAOEHX010021497.1, from coordinate 15,784 downwards.
TTTTGTAGTAAGTTCCTGGATTCACTGATCAGTTATTACACACATTTTACACTGACTCACTCTTCCCCCCCATTTTGGAGCCACATCACCAGCAGCCGACAAGGGAAAAGAGCCTTTTCAATCGCTATGTAATAAAGGTTAAAAGGATTCTTGTGGCTGTTAGCACTTTGAGTGCCATAGAAAAACACTACAAAGCACAGCTCTTTCCCCATCATCTGCACCCCACCAGGCTTTAGACCAAGAAAACATCCTATAAACCCTCACAAACTGATGCTTAATTCCTGGCTCACTCACACTCTGCAAGTCACCTCTACTCACCCCACACACAACAATGTAACTGCCAAAATTACACGATTCCTCATCAGTATCCTGTGGATATAAAAGAGGCAATTCCTTTATGCAGTGGTTTGGATTTTGTTTTATGTGCACTGCACCACTGCTTCTGCCTAGCTGACCACAGAGTATATTTCTATATGCATGTGAAATGAATTAGTATTACTAATCCACAACTGCACACTGTGAGAAAAGAAAGCAGAACAAAAGATGGTATATATGGTAAAGCTGACAATACTCAGCTTGAACATAATGCTTTCATGTTTCCTTTCCAGAGAAATCGTCACAGTCAAAGCTTACTAATCACACAGCCATTCTATGACTTGCTGCCCTGCTTTGCAGAGCTCCAGCAATAAGAAGATGATTACATTTCCTAGCACACACATTACAAAGCTGACTGATGCTTTTCCCTGACTCCTCTCATCAATTGCCCTTGCACCACTAGTAAGCCTGAGCAAATTCTGGTCACAGATAAGCAACTGCATTACAGATCCTTGGAAAGAAAACAGCTGTTGAAGGTGGTTTTTTTTTTTCTCTTTTTAAAAATTTGATCTTATTAAAAAAATAAATGTTGAAAAATAAAACAGGGAAACATTTGTTTCAGAGAGGCATTTAAGACTTCTGAAAAATGTGTTTTTAAAAATAGCCTTTGATTAAGCGCAGTAGCAAGGTATATTTTCGTGGACTTATTTGACAAGTAGAACAGACATGTCGCACCCTTCATCTCACACTCTTCCAATAGGAACACAGGGAGCCAAACTAAAAGGTATCTACAATCCTTTATAATGTTTACTAACTGCTTCATTCCTGTTCCCTGTCTCAACCCCCTTGATCTCCCATCACAGAAGAACATGCTGAAGGCAAAACAGAATGAGAAACCATGGAGAGAGAAGACTGGAGAAAAGGTGGCTTAGGAAATACTTTAAAACAGTCTTTCAGTACCTAGAGGGGGTCTACAAGAAATCCATAGATGGACTTTTGACAAGAGGATGTAGTGACAGGACAAGAGGGAATGGCTTTAAACTGACAGACTGAAGGTTTAGATTAGACATTAGGAAGAAATTCTTTACTATCAGGGTGGTGAAGCACTGGAACTGGTTTCCCCGAGAAGCTGGGGATGCCCCATCCCTGGCAGTGTTCAAGGCCAGGTTGGACAGGGCTTGGAGCAATCTGGTCTAGGGGGAGGTGCTCCTGCCTGAGCTTACACATCATTGAAAAAGTACCTTCTCGTGTTTGAGCTTACCGCCTTCACTGTATGTTTAATCTGTTAGAAAAAGGTAACTATGATACCCTCTCCCCAGCATTTTACAGGCCCTCATCAATATCTCATCTTGGTCATCTGTTTTCCAGCCTTTTCAGTCTAGCACAACCATCATGTTGTTCTCCATTACTTTTCCCAAAATTCCAGACGCTCACATTGCTTCTTACTAGGCCATGATGCTTCCACGGAACTAGCATTACTCCTGGTCAGCTCATGGCTCATTGCTTCATACGCAGCATTAGGATTTCCTCATCCATGTGGATCATTAACAATTCAATGCTCAACAAGCTCACATCTTAGCATGCAGTTTTTGGAACTCTTCAGCCTTTACTAGCATCAATTATTTAGTATAATCAGTACTTCTGAAGAAACCTTCACTCCTTTACTAAGCTTTTACACAGATACCATATTCCCAAACTACAGCCTTCAAGTTCAGAATGTATTTTCAAAATTCTAAAAGACCAACTGTCCTTCCTTATAAGCCTATGTCAGTACTCACAGAAGTACTCAGTTACAAGGGCTGGTGTGAGCTTAATGTTGTAGCTGATTCAAGAATTAAATAAACTCACTAAAGACAAAATAAAGCAATTATGAATGAGATATGTGGGTTCAACTCTTGTAAACCCCATAAAAATTAAGAACGCTGGTGGATAGGAAGTCACATTTGGCACAGTGTGCCAGGATCAGTTTTCATACAAATTAACCTGACATAATAAAAAAAAATATTTGAGATTAAAAAATACTCAAGTATGAATGAGATGAAGCAGTCCAACATTTCCATCATGAGTCATAATAAAAATTTTGCACGGGAATACTTTTAAAACAGGACTTCTCGTAAGATCAGTTCAACTATAATCAGTTCTAGCATCTAACACAATTGCTGATGACAAACTCAAGTTAGATCAGCTACCACACTGAAATTGGTCAACTTAGGCAATTTACACACCAGAACAAGCAAACCAACAGAACTAGATTCAGATTTTTAATAAACGTAAATCTGAAGCAAAGCAGAAGATAGCAAAAAAGCCCCTGGCAGCTCTCTTGTAACACTTCGTCAGAATCACAGTTAGGTAACCACAGAAACTGCATCATTAGAAGTGTTTTAAATTGGCCTATGAAAATAATTACAAAAATGTAACGACTTTGTAGCTATTATAGTAGAGTTCTTTGTGCATAAGGCAACGTTACAGCAAGTTCTTACCTTTGAAAAGGTCTCAAAAGAATCCACAGTGCAGATCCAAAAATAAATTTGTCATTACAAACGGCACATTACAAATGACAAATTGCACTGGACATTCTTTCAGATCTTGTAAGAGGGACAAGTAGTTTCGACTACAGTCTAACTGTAATACTGAGAAAAAAGAAATAAAGGCAGAAGGGAAATTCCCTGCCCATTGATAGTGGAGCTTCATAAGATGGCAAGCAGCAAACACTGATAGCATGTGGATTTATCTTCTCTTGAGTTTTGACACATCACTCAATACTATTACAGAGTTCATCCCTAGTTCTAGCTACCACCACTGAAAGCCACAATATGTGAAAACATGGTTTCATGACACCATGCATGTCTTCTAATGAACAGCCTTCAAACCACATATGAAGAAGGAAGGATGCTAACACCCAGTATAATGCATAGTGTAAATAAATAGTATACCATGACTAGTTCAAACAGACACCCACTCAAGAAATGAAAACCTACCACTGACAAAATGCAGTAACAATTGCGATATGAGACTCTAAAAAGCTTTTCAACTAGCCAAAGATACACCTACTCTGCACCATCAACTTTATTAAAGCAATCTCAAATGGATGCTCTGTAAAGTGACTAAGTTGAAACACCTTGAAAAGTACACAAAACATGTTAAATCAGCAATCCCAAATTTGTGGGCAGTTTAATCTACCAAAACTTTAATTTTAGGAGAGTTATTAACAGCAAAATGACTCTGCAGTTGTTTCAATGCAACTCTGAGTTCATCACCTTACATTAACCTTCAGCCATTTCATGCATAAAGCATGCAGCAAATGTCTGCTTTGTTCAGATCAAATTTAAGGTTGATACATATTTAGATAGTTTTCTGTCCCAGTTCTACCCAGTTAAACTCCAGTAGAATTTTTATGCTTAAATGGCTGTAAGACAGATGCAAGAAAAAATTCAGTAAAATGATCTATAGTTGATCCTTCAGGAGAAATAAAGACTACCAATTTCAATTGGATTCAACTGGCTTACACTGCAAAGGAACCAAACTCTGAATCCTATCCAGCAGCTAGCACTAGGTGCTTAGTTAATCAAGCTTAATTGCAACTATATATCAGTTGCTTAACTGCATCTATCATTAATTTCTGCTTTCTATGGCACAAAGAAGTATAGAATCAAACAGGTTGAAAAAGACCTTGAAGATCATCAAGTCCAACCGTTTCCCAGCACTGCCAAGACTGCCACTAAACCATGTCACTGAGAGCATCATCTACATGACTTACAGATGCTAAACCCCTTACATAAAAATCTATGATCCTTTAACAGCAAGGTATACTATGGACAATATGTATTTTACTACTATAAAATCCTAAAGGTATTACTTCAGTTTTCCTATTTCCTAAATGAAAACAACAACAATATTTAGGTTTATCATCATTATCATTCACTTGCAAAGGAAGATCACAACAATACACTTCTAACTCTGTAGACAGTAACACAGCTGCAACTTATTCCAGTTTGAAAACATAGGCATTACATTTCATAGTAAATTCATCACCAGTAGGTAGCATGCTGGAATGAATACATAATTAGCTTGAGATAGCACTTTAGGAAGATCATTGTGAGCTCATTCAGATACTTGGCACCAACTGCAGCTGCTTTTTAAAATCTAATAAAAACAGTACCAAAAAATATCTTCTTTAAAAAAAAAAAAAAAAAAAATCTCTGAGATAGGAATTCTCCAAAACAACATAGAGAAGGAAGCCATTTGAATTCCTTGAAATAATGGTGTGCATACATCTGCTGTACCTTCCTGTACCTGACAGATGTCACAAATTACATTACCAAACTGTAGTGTATGTCTCTATTTGTTAAAATACTCACTGTAAGCAAAAAAGAAGAAATAATCCTCCTCTTGCTGGATAACTTCCAGGGCCCAGTACTTACTCTTACCATTGCACCACAGCTTTGTAATGAAAACAGACATTGTCTAACAAGCTCTAAGCTCACTCAAGAATAGTCTCTTCATGAAAAATTATTCACAGAATTACACAAGTGCTATGTGTTCTAAGGTGTGCACTCTAATTTTCAGATATTTTGGTAGAAGCCAGCTGAAATTACTGGTATGACCACATTATCGATTAAGGGATTTTGCAATACCACACAATTAAGGGAGAACAAAAAAATACCTAGGAGAAAAAGAGAAGTGAAACACCCCAATTTACATGAATGTTCTCCTAAAGCGCAAAGATGCTGCGGCAATACTCTGGCATATCTGCCAGTATCAAGTACTTGATTAAACTTGAATTTTGTTACACCAGCTGTATCTTTGCATCCCCTATTTGTAAATTAATATTAGCCCTCACTGATCTCTAAATTAGTCTCCAATATGCTATTTGATACTTGAAAACTGTCAATGCACAGTTGTTCTGTTACGCATGATCCTCTGAACGGAACTTTTCCCACTCCTGAATTATGACCATTAGCTATATTTCAGTTTCAACACCATCTGATAGAAAGACAAAGTAGCACTTTCTTACTACAATTTCTTCAGATGTAAGGAGTGCCAAAACCTATGTTGGGAAATCTGCAAATACATGTATATCCCCTTTTTTCAAAAAGTTTTGATAAGCCAGTCCTTTGCACTACTAGGTAAAGAAAATATTATTTAAACCAGTGTTGTGTAGCAATGCAGTCATCTTGGTACAAATATTAGACCAGACACAGAACACAACCTGGTTTCACTATGTTGTTATAACAATGGAAAAGAACAAGCAACACCAAGACGCAGTGTTTCTTTACAAACTGAGCTAATATAATGTGTCAGTTCAAAATACAAACAAATACCAAACAAAAATCCAATGCAACTGTCAAAGGGCTATTCAAGTGTACACTGGCTACAGAGCCATCACTGCTCCAGAGCTGTAATAAGAAAATGGCTGGCAAGAAATGCACAGGAAAGAACATCTGCAGTTGGAAATTTTATTATTGATAGAAGTTGCTCTTTGTAGCATTTGCTGTGGTGAAAAATGCCTGTATGCAAAGGCCCAGACCTTAAGGCTTCTCCAGTGGCTGTGGGTGCATGCTGGACATATGGCAGAATTCTTCTCCATACAATCTGGAAGCTGAGTTAAGTTCTCATAACGCAATGTGTATCACAGCAAGTTCTTGTCCCTGTTATGTCTTCTGAGAGTATCTGTTCACAGCTTCAGAAAAGATGACTTTTTCATTTAGCTTTGCAGCAACATTCTCAACACTTGTAACACAATAGCCAGGAAGTAGGTGTTTGTGAGAGAGAATATGTAATCATTCTTATGAAAACCTTGTGAAAGGAACAGTATCTTAGAGACTTTTTTTTTGGGGGGGAAGGGGTGGGCTGGGGGAAGTGATGTTGCAGTGATCTTACTCAGGTTAATGAAAGATATTCATGTAGGTGCATCATACTTCAGATTTCTATGTGGAAAAAACAGTTATATTTTCTTCATTATTACTGCATCAGGAGAAAACAGAAATCAACAACCTGATCCATACCCTGCTTAGAACCTTCTCTTAGCAAAGATGATATGGATTAGTAGCAGAGAAGGCTTTCTTGGGAGATTCAGTACTCTCACAGCCCTCTGACAGAAGAGGTATTACAGGTCTTTTCCACTAGTTCAAGAGAACTCCTCATGAAGTCTTCACCATGAAATGAGCAAAGTACTGTTAAAGAATTTGTGCTCCCAAGTTTCCAATTTTTGGAAAGCATACTGCAATGTTCTGAAAATGAAAGGTACTGTACAAAGTAAACTTATGCCACTTCTCAAGCACATCTAACTGCTGACTCATGTTGAAAGATAAAGCATAAACAATGAAGTGAGTGAAAAAAAAAGCACAGCAAAAAGAGTGAAAATGGAGTGCTCATACTCATATGAGCTATAGTCACTACACATTGTTATTTGGCCTTCTCTGCTATGAGCCACCTGCAATCTCAACTGCAGCTAGTATTTTGTAACTGAAAAGCCACAATATGCCCATAGAAATCTGAAAAAGAAAGTTGCAGAGGCAATGTAATTCCTAACTTCCAAAACAATTTCCACTCTCTCTGCTCTGTAATAACCAGAATTCCAGAAATGGAAAAGACTGCTTTCCTTAATGGCATTACTTTAAATGAAAATAAATGGATTCAGTTTTATTTCAAAATTATCTTATCTGTGCTTCAAGTGCCTGCAGGCTACACGCTGCCTCAGGCTAGATGCATCTACATCAAGTAAAAGGGAGGTGACCTATCCATATGGCTGCTGTATGAGCACAGACTCTGAAAGGCCCTAAGCTTTAGAATTAAATTCCTTTCCAACTTTTCTCCAACTTTTCTGTTGTTGGTAATAAGTGCAGGAAAAAAGGAAAAAACAAAAAAAGAAAGGTTGCACCCAGGGAGTAGGCAGGACTTGGCACATATTCAGTTCAAAATGTATTCAGATATTACCATGCTGATTATCAAAGCACACTGAAACACAAAATGTGGATACATAACTGAAATACACGCGTTTAAATAAAAGATCTCAGGATACTAAATTTATCTTGATGAAAACACTTACAAAGACTCTCCCTGCAAAGAGTGGCAGATTTTAGTTTCCAATAAATATTAAAAAACTTAAACTAAAAAAACCCAAACCTGTTCTTTAGTAAAAAGTGACTTTGCATCTCCTGCAGAATACTAAGAGGCTGTAGAGCCAAACTGAATAAAGCAAACTAGCTGATAACCACTTTCAAGTATTTTATTGTATTCTTATTCTGAGTGATAAAAAGATGCAAATACTGTACCACACGCAGCTATGCGGGCATTATTATTGTTTAATCCAAGATGACTCATGCTGAATTAAACCATGTCTTTCCAAAACAGAACTGAAAAGTCGCTAAAGGTACTGATACCAATTAATGTCGAGAACTACAACTTTACATTTGGAAGCAGCGGTAGAAGAGAGCAGTCATTCCTTCTACTCTTCTAAAAGCAAAATCACCAGTTTTCAGCAGCAGAAGTTGAAAAGGAATGGCAGAAGTGGCAACTGAGTTTTACAGCACTCTTGGTCTAATCAGTCATTGCTCATGTCCACAGCCAAGTGCTTCGGCCTTTTTGCTAACAATGTTCATAATCACAGTGGATTTACTGCTTGATTTCAGTATGTTATTGAACTGATTCTAGGAAAAGTGACAACTCAGGAACCACACGACTATGCTAAAATGTTGAAAGTTCAGATATTGCAGAAATCTCACAAAAGAAAGTCTGTATTTTCACATTAACACTTTAGAAATTCAAATCCAGAATATCCTAGCAATTTATGGAGGTACGTTATTCAAGCCAGACAGCTTTGGATTATATGTCTCTAGCTGTTCAAGAGAAAACGCCTATGGACTGAAAATTCAGCCTGCAAAAGACAGAACAGGCATGCAAGAAATTAAGAAGCAGGTACACAAGAAAGATGATCGAAAGAATGACTGGGGAAGAGTGGCGTTAAGCAATACAGGCCGTTGGCTGGAAAAGTAAATACACCTAAATTAAAACTTCAGCCTGACATTTCCAAGGCCAGCCATCCAAGTTCAACTCCAGCAAGATGAGAACAAGCCTATACATAAGAAAGAACACAGGTCTCCAGAAACTATAGGATTGGAGGATCCACTTTTCATAACTAGGAAACGCATAAAAGAATGTGTTTCTATGAATACATATTTTAAAATACATACTCATTTTAAAAAATCTCAAACCAAACAAAAAACCCTGAACAAAAGCATATCCCTGAAGTAGGAAATGAATCTAGCTGCATGACAACTGAACTATTGTTCTGTAGCACAGAAACAAGTACGCAACTCAGAGTTCATTAAAATAAAAATAAACTGGATGCTCACTGCAAGTCGAGGTTGTATATAAATGTCATATATTTACCCACTCCTGCCAGATCCTGAATCAAAACAAGACTTTTCTTTCAGCACCCTCCCCAAACATGCTTATTTCCAGAAATGAAGCGCAGCTTATTCCTCATTTCACAGGATACAGATCACCCAAGACAAATACACTTTATTATTCTTATTGTTATTGCTGTACAATACAGTCAACAGAAGTTTCAAAAGACTGCTTAGTCCATCTTCCTCTCCTGAGGCAAGACTGAAAAATAGACGTCTGTCTAAACCATCCTTATCCTACAACAGTTCTACCATATCACCCCCAGTCAGAAAATAATTGTTATTTACACATGGTAAATGCAATCTTCCTTCTTTAAAATTAGATTGCCTTTTTTTTTTCCCCTATCCTTTCAAGACTCTTCTTGATCATTAGCCTTCTAATGGTCAAAATAATTACATCAAAAACCCTAAAATAAATTCACACTGTGGACTGTTAAAACCATGTCCAGGCTTCCTCTTCCAGAATAAACAAAGCTAACTCAATTAAAAATCGCTTATAGTGGATAGAGGCAAACATTTTGGCTTTCCCTTTTCCAGACTCCTTTCAATTCACCAGTAATACTCTCTGTATGACATACAATTTCAGTACGGATCTTCTCAATGCTAGTGAGAGAGAAACCATTACTCTCGCAAGAACTCAAGGTTGTTAAAAAGAAGTCACCGCTACATGCTACCTGTAACTAATCACCTATTTGACTTTTCTTCCAATGCAGTTATTCACCAGATTCATTTGATCATTTAATTTTACATACCAAGTGCAGTATTTTATAATGTAATCTTCCTCTATTTTATTTCATTCTACTGATTTCAGATTACAGTTACAATTCACATTTTGGATTTCTATTCTTGCCCTTAGAAGTGCTTGCATAAAACATGGAAACCAAATGTGTGTTCATGAAAGTATACATCCATAGGAATTAAGAACTTAAGAAGGTGATCCACTATTTGCACGTCTTCCACACACATATTATCTGTTCCCATCATTCTTTACTTCTGTTAATAAAATAAAATGTATTTTATGCTCTGCACCCAAGTCCCACAGGCTGCACTTACTCACCTGGTACAACAGCATAGTTTTTCAATTTACATCAAGAAAAGGAAGGGAATTGAGGCAGTTTTCAGATGCTTTTGTATGCTAAAGATTATGCCCAATATTTTTTAGTTTTTTTTTTTTTTTTTTTTTGGTGGGGAGGGAAAAGGGAATAAAATTATCACAGTTTAATATAAAAAAAGATGTTTTAATGAAAAACAGTAGCTCATGCAATAATGACATCTTAAAAGTATTATGTGTCAAATTACTACAGCAAGAACATGATTAAAAATGGACACAGTGTTCTAAGTGCTAGAATGTGAAGTATGCACAGAATATCTCTCTCCTTAAATTGAAAGCAATCTTTTGAATAAACATGTTTTCCCAGGGTGCTCTACTAACAGCTGTGCAAAGGCTAGTAAAACATTTGCATGTATGTTCTTACTTTCTCTCCTTCACTATTTCAGTGTTGAAACAGCATAAAGGTTTACTGCTGCTATGGGCTCTCAGTTCTTCAGAATTTTGAGTCAAAACACATCAGAAAAGTGACTGAACACCTGTTCATTTAAGTAGCTGAACACATCACTCACCAACCTCTAGGATGAATATATGAGGTATTATGACATTTTATTCTCCAGTCTTAATCAGAAATCAGTGCTAAGCAAGGTGGTTCAGTTACAAAGCAAAAATGATTTTTCAGGCAGGTGCTCTCTGTAATTAAGCTGGCCTGGATTTTACAAACTTGCCTTTCCCTTTATTCTACAGCAACCAAACAGCATTCACTCAGAGTTAAAAGCCCACCTGACCTAGTGAATGCATGACAGTCTTCTTAAACAAGTCACATTACTGCTACTTCTTCAGCCTGTAACCTTAGCATACTCTCTTAAGGCAACAGCAACCATTTCCAAGAAAAGTTAACCTTCAACTGCAAAAAAGGAAAGGAAAAAAAAAAAAAGAAAGAAAAAAAAAAAGGCAGCATTCTTTCCACAAAACAAACAAGACTGCCAAGAGACTTTTTTCAGACAGCAGGAAATCTGGTTCAAAGAGAACATCCTACTGGTGGAAAAACAGTGATAATTTTAGCTCTATGCTTATCGCTGCTGCTTGTAAAAACAAATTACTCCACAGTAGAAGCATTTCGGATGCTTCTCCGAGAAACAGTAACATGCTAATAAAGTGAACAGTCCTTTAGAAAAACAACAGAAGATACCTCAGACTTGCTCCAGAAGCATCATCTTCAGCCCCAGTGACATTTTCTTCCACTGGCATGTTTCTTCCTATTTCACTATGAAGCCAGAAGGTACATCCCTTCCAAGGCTTACGCAAAGCTGGAGCAACAGCCAGCCATGTCTTAAGTGAAAGAATACATAATTTAGTGCACTTCCCACAGCAACACACAAGTAGTTTTGATATTATCTTGCAGGTAACAGTAGATCCATTCACATAAAAGAAATGTTTTTGACCAGTGACTGGCTGGTATTGCAGTCTGGTGTAGCTCCCTTGGTATTTTGTCAATTTCCTCTCCAACCACCAAATTCATGCTTTTGTAGACTCTTACTAGCAATTCCAGGAGTCTTCCAGAGTGAGGAAGGTTACCTTCACAAAGCTCCACCACAACACAATACCAAAATGGCTGGTTTTGCCTGGCACACTTTGTGCTGTCAGCCTTGCACACAGGGACACATGACAATGTAACAGCCAGCTGGTAACTTGAATTGGGAAGTAGGAACTGTTTGCATGTGTTAACCATTACCAGAGCCTGAGGATACTGAAAATAGCTGCTACCTCTTCCTCACAAGGGCTATCTCTTGGTCATACATATAAATATAAAGCAAAAATAATTACACGATGAAGACAGTTCCCTATCTTAAAAGGATCCAACTGGATTACTGTAACTGTGATCTAGCGCCATTTCAGTCATCTGACTTAAGATTCAGAAATTGGAACTAAAGATGCTAAGGTCCAGGTATAAGCCACACAGCTGCAGAGAACATTTACTATGGTGTGGGGTGATTCGTTTGTTTTGTTTTGTTTTGTTTTTTTTTGTTGTTGTTGTTTGTTTAACATGTATAGCAAGAAACCAAACTGGAATGTTGGAGAATTACATTATTTGTATTTTTATCAAAAGAATTCAGAAAGGTACAGTTCATAGATACAACTTTCAGATTCCGGCTTATCTATCACACTGGAGAAAGATTACTTGTGTTCCAAATAATGAATTCCAAGTAACAGTTTATGCTGGGTTTGGCTGGGATTGAGTTGATTTTCTTCAAAGCAGCTGGCATGGGGCTCTGTTTTGGAGCTGTGGTGGGAACAGTGTAGATAACACAGGGACGTTTTAGTTATTCCTGAGCAGTACTTAAAGTGTCAAGGCCTCTTCTGCTTCTCACCCAGCCAGCAAGCTGGCTGGGGTGCACAAGAAGTTGGGAGGGGACACAGCTTTGTTTGTGCACATGGCTTTTGCTTTACCTATTAAATTGTCTTTATCTCAACCCATGAGTTTTCTCACTTTTACTATTGAAACTCTCTCCCCCATCCCGATGCAGGGGCAGTGAGCAAGGGGCTGTGTGGGGCTGAGTTGCTGGCTGGGGTGAAACCATGACACAGTCTGGCACAAACTAACAATTTTACAGTTGCTGAACACCAATTAAATTGAAAGCCCACAATGTAATTTTTTGACAATTACTGGTATGTTTCTCTGATCCATTTGCATTTATATGTCCTGGTAATTGCAATTACAGTGCAGATGCATTACGTTAATTCTGTATTATGTGCACTTCAAGTATTTATTTTTCTATGCCTTACTCAAAATTTCACAATGACTAAGTAAGAATGTGGTATGAAAGCTATTTTAATATTAGAATAAATTTACTTTTGTTTCCTGATGCACCCTACCGGATTTTTCCTCCTTTGAAAGTTAGTTTTCCTTCTTCAAATATTCACTTTTATTTCAATTTATCCCAAACAAAAACAAGTAACAAAGAACAAACATAATAAAACAGGCAAGTGCAATGAAGAAAAGATCAACAGAAATGATCTACAGTCCCCAAAGCTGTGCCAGACACTTATGTGCATTTATTTCCTTTCCTCCACTCAGTAAGTGCTTTATACCAGAATCTCTGCTTTGGATCTCAAGATTCCAACCAAATCTTCACAGGCATTTCAACTGTATAAAACAACACAACTGACATTCCAATCTTAATATTCTCCAGAGTTCAGAGAAATTGACTATGGAGCACTCCCCTTCAACTTCCTCCAGTAAGGACTGACCATTTGTCCCTAGTGGTTAAGAAGTCTCCAGAGCAAAAAGTGTCCTTCGGAACAAATTCAGCAGTGGAAGGCACTGATGACAGTTGTAAGTCCATCTGTACCTCCTGCACATCTGTTTTCACTTACAGTTGTTCCATATCATTCATTAAATTTTAAAAATCCATGTATTTCTAAAAAACACATAGATTTCTACTGAAATAGAAGAGTAATAATAATAGGGGGTTGTACTACATAATTTTTCTCCCTTCTTTCATAAACTACGTATGGAAAAAACATTAATGTTGAATATTAATTTGTACTTAATGAGGAGCATTAACATCACCCTGACTTAATAGGGCCTTGCCTCCACATCACTGGTAAAGAAAAAATCCTTGTTTTTTAGAATCACTTGAGTAAATAGGCTTGTTTTTCTTCTGGCACTTGAAACAGAATCAAAGGCCTAATACAATTTTACATAGGTCTTACTTTCCTTAGCAATCTAGTACATAAACCATCTAAATCAGGTGAACAGAAGTGTTCTCAACTTCATTTAAGAAATGCATGTGGGGGAAAAAAAAGCTCTATTGGAGACAAGATCAGCTTACCATTCTACAAGTGTTAACAACCCATAGAAGTCATGAGCAACTAGTCCCAGGATAAAAGTCCCTCGCAGCATGTCAGACAAACGCAAGTTAGTAAGGACAGAATTGTCAAAACCAGCAGAGCAAGGACACAACTTCCATTCTCCCAGTAGCAAATTTAGATGCAGGATCCAAAAGGAAACATCTTATTTACTTGCATCTAACCTGCTGCTCAGGAAAAGGCTGACTGCTGATATGGTGAAGTAGAATGCACCTTGGAAACCACAAAACAAAAGCTCAAAACAAACTAAAGTGGCATTTCAGTATGGGTACAACTCCTAAAGAAGGTCAAACCTGAGACTAACATAAAAATTCTCCTTTTGTGTCTTGACACAGGAGAAAAATCTGAAGATCCACTTCAATTTTCTGAGCACCCATCTACTAAAAGAGCTCTTTAACATATAATTGCAGAGAATTATGTTTTGTAATATGGCAACAAGTAACAGTTGATGACAAGTAATTCAGTTGAACAAGCAATTTAAACAGCATAAATGGGATATCTGTTCATTTTTTGCCTTTGTTTTGTCGTTTGTTTTTAACAAGGCTGCAGGTAAGTTTTAAGCCAAAATTACAATTCTGTGTGTAAATACATGATTGGAACGACTGTGAACAACAGAATCAGGCTCTTTTCAGGCATGTGCAGTGAGGCAATGGGCACAAACCGAATAAACAGTGAATTCCATCTGAAAATAAGAAAGCAGCTTTGGATGATGATATTCAAACCTGACTTGGTATGGCTGTGGGCAACCTGCTGTTATTGACCCTGCTTCGAGCAAGGGCACTGAAGTAGATGGCCTCCAGAGGTGCCTTTCAAGCTCAGCTATTCTGTGAAGAGCTTTGCACTTCCTTCTGGATAGGTGTTACACTACATTCTCTCCCTCTGCATTCATACTCCTCAAAAAAAACACCAAAGCCGACCTTACGTTAAGTGGGTGCTGAGTCTACATCAATGCTAAGATCAGCCCAGCTGTATTTGAAAACAGGACTGGAAGGCAGCACTGACCTTGGTGTATTTGTTCCTCATTGGAACTTGCATGTGCAGAAAGCCAAAATTGCGAGTTTGAGTTCTCCTAAAAGCAACTCTTCGATTTTATCTCATCAATAAACTCTCTGTAATGGTTTCCTTTGGTTCCCATTTCCTTTAAATGTGGCTAGCTACAGCTACATAAGGCTGCTTGCATAGGAATGCTGTGAACTGACAAAGTTGAACACAAATCAGGTATGGATCAAGGCATTAAAAGTGAGCCCTCTACGCTCAACTGATCAGCCCAGGGTTGCACACAGCTTTGGCTACAGCGTCTGTATTTGCCTGCACCCAGGCCCACTCCTAGCACAGCCATGGAAAATACTGAACCCACTGTCTGCGTCCTGAAACAGGACACGTCATGTGAAACCCTTCTCATGCTGCTCGGGTGTGAACGCTCTGACAGATCACCACAGATGCTGTGACCACCTCACTGCTGAACAAAGACTGGGGGGAAATACCACTGCATCTGTTACAAGCCTCCTCATTTTACCCTGAACACATGGAAGAAGACCAAAGACTTTATTATTGTATAATTTTACGGCTTAACAACTCAAGTTCTACTTTTTCTTAAAACCCGAACGCCTATTAAGCACAGACACACACCTTGCCACCGGCAGAGCACACACCGAGGGGAAGCACGCCCTGGGGGCGGGGAGGGCAGCCCAGGCCGGGCCCGCTCCCCGCCGTTTCCCGGTGCGGGCTGGCCGTCTGCAGCGGGTGCTCCGCATGGCGGCGGCGGCCGCGCTGGCCGGCATGGTTTGAGCCCCGCCGCGGCCTGGTGTCCCTCTGCTTTGTATGGCCACAGCGGGGCCGGAGGGACCGTTGTACCCGGACCGGGCGGGAGGCGCACGGGGGGAGATGAAAAGGTCGCATACCGACACTGCTAGCCCCCGAGTCGTTCAGTGGAGGTTTATGTGGCCCCTTGGCGCTGGCATTGGGTAAACAAAGCGGCCCCGGCGGCCGGGGGCTTGGCTTGGCTTTGCTCGGGCTTGGCTGGCAGTGGGGAGCCCCGTTTCCCCCGGGGCACTGGTCTGGCTGCAGGCGTGCGGGGAGCACGACCCGCTTCCACCCCGCCAGCAACAGGTGGGGGGACCTGAATAACTCCACATCTCCT
>JAOEHX010021495.1:0-17596 GCA_025448015.1 Bolborhynchus lineola | reverse complement strand
GTGTTAAATGAAGTGTACACATCAGGAAAAAAGAAATGTTATTTATCTAACCAAGCAAGTAGATACTCAACTGGTGTACCTCTTAAAAGTGCTGAAAGCATACAGGATAAGTCCTTGTAAGATAACTTTATTCATGAACTTTAAGAAAACCCAAATGTATGAATGAGTGAGCCTTTTATGATTCAGGTATCTTTTTAGATTGAAGCACTCATCTAAGTCAGCAGTCTCAGCTTGGTTTTTTTGTTTTTCTTGTTTGTTTTTCCTAGCAGTGTTTGCATCTCCAGGGGAAAAAAATACAAAGCACATAATTACTGATTTTGTTTGCTTGTTTTAAAGTAAACATAGCCAATTTTAACAGTGTATTTAAGTTTTCTACTCCCATTCATTCTAATTTGATAGACTGTAACTTGCAACTTCCTCTGTTTTAGGCCAGTCTTTTTGGCTTTGTCCCACAAGATGTCGCCCATCATAAAGAGCGTGCCCTGAATTTCATCTGGAAACTGTCACTTCTCCTGGCACTTGTTAGAAATTTGTATCAGGTGTTTAGTTAGAATAGCTATTGAAATGTGTGATTTTTAAAATACAGCCTCATTCAAAAGTTTGAATTTAGTGTTCTTCCACTGGAAAATTGTTCTGTGTAAAATGAGATTTTCTGCACTAGCAGTTGTGAGACTTCTCAGTGATTATATAGCAACCTGGTTACCAGCAAGGTTATTTGTACTGGAAGAGGTTCTGTCAATTTATGTTAAATATTTGAGTGAAAGGTTGACATTCAGGTAATATTTTTGTTTAGTTAGGGAGGAAACCAAATGAGATTAATATAAACCTTGTAATTTATCTTGTAATTTTACTTTACTATTCAGAAAGAACAGCATTGGCATGAAAGTTTCATGTAGTCCTGTGTTCTTCAGGGGGACATATGAGTGCTGTGGTTTCCCAAACTGAAGCTGCCATGTGCTTCAGTGGGCATGTGGCCAGTATGTCCAGGTTCCTTGTTACTATTGGATATCCAACCAAATTAAGAGATTGATCTTCCCTATTGTAATCCTGCAGGAAAATATTACAAAGAGCTGTAGTACTATGGAATTTTCAAAACTGGTGAAAGTTAAAGGGTCTGTGGGGAAGATTTGGGGTGTTCGGCTGTATCCAAGAAAACACGTTTACATATTCAGGTCTACTTCTGTGCAAAACCTATTCAAATCCCAGTTGCTTTACTGACCAAGGATAGAGTATTAAACTGCATCCATAAAGACTAGTTCCACTTTTATGTATGTCAACATTAAACACCGCAACAAACACTGAATACCTTTTCTGCCCTTTTCCCAGGGTTATTATTGCACTTACACTTTGAAGGAACCATGGCTGTAGTTATTGGAAGGAGTGAATGATGCTTTAGTAGTGGTAGTCTCCTTCCTATTCATAAGGTCTAGTCAAGATAATTTTGAAAAATTACCTCTAGCTTTTTTTTTTTTTTTTTTTTTTAAATTTATAATCCTTGTGTTATGTTCCTTAAGCAGAACACTTACATGATAGTCTGTAAGACACTGATGTACAGGAAACAGGAGAGAATGGAAAAAGGCAACAAATATCACCTGTCGGGAATGTCAACTGCCCTGTTTACTTCAGAAACACATTGTCCAAAATCCATAAGATGCAACTTGTCTGGTTTTTTTTTTTTTTTTTTTTTTTGAAACCTCAAGAATCCTTTATTTCTTTGGATCTGCTCAAACTGAACAGGTCCTGGGGAGGAAAAAGAAAGATTGCCAGTAACATGGACATAATTTGTCACACTCATCCTTGTAAGACATTGTAATTTTCTGGGGATGAGTGCATTTTATGTCATGAAGCTGATGGCAGTTCAGTCTTCAAATCCTTTATCAAAATTATAGGGGTTTTTGTGAGTTGTAGCTCAAGTAAATGAAATGCATTGGTGATGAAACTGAAGAAGGTACACCTGTTTTTTTCAGGGTATCTAAGCATCTTAAATTAAAGGTCTGACTCTCCAGCAGGGTTCTTGTAAGGCCTCTGACATTGCAGTGATTATACATTTCCTCAGTCATTTTTGAAGCAAGTTCATCGCAAGTGTATGGTTACCTCAGTGTTTATTTTCTTGACCTTTTATTTCAGAAAACTAAAATTAAAAAAAAAAACTAATAAATATCTTTCACTTTAAGCAATTTCAATCTTTACCCAATCTGTTTCCATTTCTGCCTCATTAATTTTTGGTATATGCTTTAAAATCCATTGTCAAAAATATATTGGGCCCTAGGGGGCTCTTACCCATTTATTTCTATAGTTCCCTAGTGGTAAGAGATTCTCATAAAAATTTCAGTACGAGTTTTGAATAGCTGATTGAACAATGATATTTAGAACAAATAGATAAATAATAGACAAATTGCCCATTAATAGCACACAAAAAGCTATATTTGTTTTCTGGTGGGTGTTTTTTAATGTTGAATGCAAAGCTTCAATTTGTGAATTTAGTATTTGTAACTTGGATCCTTTGGGTATTTTGGCTATTTCATAGTAATGGACTTAATTCATTGTTAGGCAAGACATTTATAAATACTTGTAACTGTTGTATGTGTTTTACTCAGCCCTCATTGAAAGTATGTAGAGGTTTTATTTGAATCAAGGAAAAAAGTGTGATGATGGAGATAATTCTGACTTAAATGGTGAGGACTTCTTCATACATATGCAGATTTTCAGCTTCTTTGTAATGCTGCTTTTGATTTTTTCCGCATTTGAAAAATACAACAATTTCACTTTATCATGCCTTAAAATGCTGGAAAATTATTTAACATTTAACTTTGAGAACAGCATTTCCTCTGTTCTTACACATTCTCAGTTAAGTTAGGTCTTTCTATTTTGCTTTTAAGATTGGAAGTAATATCATCGTCTGAATATCCTTGAATGCCGGAAAAAAGAAAGATTCTAGTCTGCTACTTACATATCTAGAACTGTTGGGAGGCAATCTGGGGAGCTTGTTACAACCTTGACTAGCTTGCCGTAATGGTGCAAAGGCTGTTACAACACTTGCCTGGTTCCCGTTGGGTAGTGTATGCCTACTGTGTCTGCTGCTTTTCCCACTGCATCCTATTTTGTTCTTTTATATCCAACAAATTAAAGACATCATAAAGCAGGTTGACTGCAGTGAAGGATGTAGCACAGAAGGAATTATAGGATGCTCATTTGAAACAGATATCATCAAGATGCTGTATGATTTCTACTGGACTTTACTGACATATTAAAGTCTTTGTCTTTTAATTCATTTTGAACAACTATTAGTTCAGTTATGTAATTGTGGTTTTGCTTCTTTTTCCCTTTTAATTCTGCAACAGTTCATCATCCTGTGCTCAGAAGAGTGCCTCTGTCCAGTGGTTTTTGTAGGGGAAAAGAATGTGGACTAGATAAATTTAGAAAAATTAATTTGTTCAAAGGAGGTATACTTTGCTCTGGGAATAGCTGATGAGGGGAACACTTAAAAGGTGTTTCTCCTTACAAGTAGAGGAATGTAAGTGTAATGGGTTCTGAAGAGTTTCACTGAAACGTTTCTGTTGTACAGGGAAGAAATTATCTCAGAATGAACTATCATCTGTGCATAGTTGCGGTTTTGTGTACACATGGCTTTTATAATGATCTGGTAACCGGTTCCAGTGCATTCCAGTGTTAGTGGCCTACTTTTCCAATTCAGGTGAAGAATGTGTAGCTAGCTGTTTCATAGCCCAGGTGGATTGCAGTGACCCCACCAGTGGTGGGAGGCCTCTTGCTCCATTTCTCTTGCTAGAGATTGATCCCGAATAGGTTGCAGCCTTATGGCAAACCTCATATCCCTCACACAAAACAAAGTTGATACAGCAGGGATTTTGGTGGTATATATAGTAGTAATCTGGTATATAATGGTAGGTTGTAGTAATTCATTATCCCTTTTGTCAGAAATTGGGGAAGGCCTTCCATCAAGCTCAGATTTTAGGATCTTGCAATGATATTTCTTGCCTATATGTGGCTATATAGTAACCTTTTAAATCAAATGGCTGTGGCTTCTGGTAAACAACGAAGGTTAGTTGTTATATTCTATTTGCAGCTGTTGCTGGGTTTAGTTGTAGTTTTCTAGAGTTATGAGAACTTTTCCTACTGTAACATTAAACAAGGGCATTATATCTGGGTTCTTTTTTCAGCATGCAAGACTGCTCTGATCTTCTGAAAGAAATGGATCACTCTGGACCATGTCTTGCACTCATTGAAATAGTGCTTCTTCTATCTTTAAATGGTGTGACCTGTGACCCTGGTTATAAAGTATCAATCTTTCTTTTAAGAACTTCTTTTTACTTCAGTCACTTTTAGCTCTTCGTTTCTTGTATTTCAGTGGAGGGGCACAGCTGATTGATTTGGTGTAATAGATGACCTCCTGCCCTCTGGGGAGTCAGTGAATTCTTCGTTGTTGAAGCTTTTCTAAGAGATATTTCCAGGGCTCATTTTAAATCTAAATTTGATTCTGTTAGCAGTCATCTCTGTGTGACAGTTTCATTTACTTCACATGCTAATCTGTCAGATAACATGGCAGTTCTCTCTGCCCCCAGATTCACAGCATTCATTTATTAGCTTTACGTTGCAATAAACGCAGAAATAGATTCACCTTCGTGCTGACCCTTGCCATTACATTTCAGCCTCTGTACAACTACTGATGGTTTGGGGTGATAGTGCTTTTTAAGAGGTGTATAATCTCTGGAAGTAATTAGCATTTAGTGATTCAGGAACAATTTGGTTAAATGTTCTCAAACATTTAAAATGATATACTGTTTTTGTGCCATGCATAATGTGGTTTGCATGAAAACAACACCTGCGTATCTTTGTGAGCAGTTTTTCAGAGTTTACGTGTCATTCTTCCTGTGCTGTGTGGAGAGCAGCATTAAATGAAGCAGTCATGAGGGTAGCAGATTTGATGTCTGCTGTTCTCCAAGCATCTTATTAAAGCACTAATTATGGTTCTCATCAATAGATAGAAAAGTATTTTATAAAGGAATCAAATACCAAAATTGATCAGACATTTCTTATTGACCTGCTTTCTATTGGCACTTGGGGGGTGTTGATTTGGGTCTCTGTGTGGGATGTTCTTTTTTGTGGGAATGAACAATATGCTTACATTTCTTTCAGGCTGATGTAGCCTTCCCCCCATCCTACCTTTCTTTTTTTCTCCCAAATCACACAATAGGTATTGTTTCTACAAAGCAGAATTGCTATGAACATTAGTTCCCTGGTTGTTGCACATCACTGCAACGTTTTGCAAGTTGAAATGGGTGTATTTCGTGGAAGATGTGCTACATCTTGGGAAATCAGCTTCTCTGTTAGGTTGGATGGGAATGTGAGATGTTTAAACTCTGCTTCAAAGAGCAGTTCAATGGGTTGTGTAAATACTTTCCCTTTTCAGAGACAGGAGATGAAATCACAGAAGAGGTAAATATCCTGCTGCTACACATTAAACCTTTAGTTGACCTAGGACAGGAGACAGGACTCTATAATCCCAACTGAGTGTACTACTGACTGTTCCACTCTCATTTAGCATCAGCCAGAAGAATCATACTGTAGATTTCCATCTGGAACATAAGTTGGCTAAATAAGCAGTCATAAATTTTAGAAAAACATGTCCTTCATTTCTCTTGGGATGTACAAATAGGATGTACATCTAGTGGGATGTGCAAGTCACTGGAAAACAGTGACGGAGAAGTGATTAATATTGGTAACTATTTGATACCTCAGACATTCAGATTACCTCTTAGCAATGCAGATGCTGAAAATTATTTTGAAATTAATATTGCTATAATTAAATTACTTTATTGTTTGTTCCTTGCCAACATTGTGCAGGATTCCAAAACCTCCCATAATTTATTGATGCATCTGTAGAATTTTGCTTTCATGAACTTGTAAAATAACATAGTTGCACACAGTCATGAAACGCAACTGGCTCTGTCATTATTTTGCCAGAACTAGTGAATATTTGGCACTGTTGTTTTTCGCCTTGTAGCTGTTTGTTTAGGATTGGGAAGAGTTATGGAATTTGGCTCAGGGCATTTGAGGGGATGATGAAAGTAACTTTGAGAAAGATACTTACAGTTGTATATTTTCCAGTGGCACATCATCTTCTGTTGTCACTGAGATGTTAATGTTTCAAATTTATGGTTTATTTTCTCTGTATGGGCGTATATATACACGCATGGCTTAATGCTGGTAGTTGGTCCAGAGGCTATTTATCTGCAAACACATACTATGCAAAAGCATTTCTGGTACTCATTTCTGGTACCATTTTAGCCTCAAGTATGTTGATGACAGTTGTGTTATGTGCAAGAAAATAGGCCCTTGTCATGATCTCCAATATCTCCATCTAGTACTAGTTCTTAGAGCTAAAGAGTAGAGGTGTAGGGGAGAATGCAGACATCTAGCTAATATACTATATAGATAACTTCCAGTGTATACTTTTGTCTTGTTATGTACTCTTTCTTGCCTACAATGTTAGCACTGTATGAAGAGGGGTTAGGCATCAGCTAATGCTAGAACTGTAACAGTGCAGTAGGACATACTTGCTGACTTGTATTTTTGCATGGACTCTGTCTTTTTGAAATGTACAAATTGTCAAACAACAAAGGAAAGAATGAAGGCAAGGAAGGAGTGGGATATTAGCCATTGATATCAGTAGAGCAGAATCTGATGACACAATGCTATATGGAAAAGACAGATATTAATCACATAATAGCCTTCAAAATGTGAGAAAACAGTTTATGACCTGTGATACTGGACAGATATGACTAAATAGAGAGCACAGCTTTTGTGTACTGGCAGTTATAAAGATTTCTCACAGAAATGAAAATTTCCTCTGATCTGACAGCTACAAAATACTATAAAATAGGGATGTGCAAGACCTTATGACTCAATGGAAATTATCACCCTCCTAACAACTAGTAGCTCTCGGTGATACTGAAGTATTACCAGAATCGGTCCAAAAATATTTCTAAGAGCTAGCTTGCAGAATATAAATGCAACATGTTTTAAAGGCTTTTTTGAACAAATGTTTGGCTAGCTTAATAAGAAGACATCTGAGATACATCCTGCATATTGTACCTATTCTTCATGCAAAGTAAAATTAGACCCTATTGGGCAGTCTGATACTAACAAAACTCATTTTAGGAACAGAATAATAGTTTAAAAAATGTACAGTAATATGCTAAAAGTGTGAAAAGTTAAAAAATTAAAACTTCATGTATGCTATATTTTATATAAGCATATTACTTTCCTCTTTGTATGCAGGCTACTTTCTTACAAGTTGCGAGTGGGAGTCTTGGTTTAGAATTTAAACTTGAGAACATGACCAGCTTGATGCCTTTTACATTTTTAATTTCAGAATAAGTTTTAGTTCTGTAATAGCAATAGCTGTCTCCTTTATATAAAAAGCTATTTCAGTAGTGGAAGCAGTACTTGGGGTGTCTTCATGTAGATTTATTTGAAGAACTGATTTCCCTGAAAATTGCTTACCTTTTTTCTTTTATTTTTTGACTTTCTCAATGGATAATTACGCTGGAATGATGAAAGCATTTATGTGGAGAGGATAGGAAGACAAGAATTGTATTGCTTTGGCTGCCAGTGCCTAACCATGCTTATAGGGAGATAGTGTTGAAATTAGTTGTCTGTGATGCTTTTAAGACACAAGTGAGTACTGGAAGTGGTATTTTCCAACTGTTGAGAGGTTTTTACTTTCCATGAAGCTTTGCTTCTCCACCTCTTTTTTTTACTAACTCTAAAATGTAAATTCATGCTATTACTAGCATGATTATTATGGCATTCAAGAGCTTAGAAATATGAACATTCCTCTTGTGCTTAGAGCCATTATTGGAAAATAGAAATACTAAATGTTAATCTGAAAATTTTGCTCTGTTGGCAGAAAGTCACATGCTATACCATTTTCATGCTGTATACATTTAAAGTGATAAAAACTTAATCTAATATAATAAAAATGCTGTAATTTGAAGTTATTATTCTTCTGTTGCTTTAGGCTTCATGCATGAATACAGTGGTATAAGTAGAAAATGTATGATCTGTTGTGCTGTGTATGAGAAAGTCATAAAGCCATGGATAGTAAAACCATGTAATTCTAGTTTCCTACTGTTTTTACATTTGTGAGTGAAGTGCCTGATCCCAATCTACATTAGGAATACATGTGAATACTATGTAAATCAAGCCTGCTTTATGTGTATGTTCTCTGAGCTTTAAACTGGAAGAGAGTAGATTTAGTTTAGATACAAGAAAGAAATTCTTCAGTTTTGAGGGTGGTGAGGCTGTAGAACAGGTTGCCCAGAGAAGCTGTGACTGCCTGGTCCCCGGCAGTGTTGAAGGCCAGGTTGGATGGGGCTGGGAGCAGCTTGCTTCAGTGGAAGGTATCCCTGCCCATGGGAGGGTTGGAACTGGATGTGCTTTAAGATCCCTTCCAACCCAAACCATTCAGTGATTAATGTGTTAGTCATGTTAGTTATGGCATACCGCTTTTAGCTGATCCTGGTAATATGCCTGTAAGTGTTCCATGATGCCTTTGAGTATCTGTTAGAAAGAAAATTTTAGAAGATGTCCAGTGCTTCAGCTGCTGAAGTAAAAATACAGTTTGGCTTGCTGTCTGTCTTCTCTAGACCATGTTCTAACAAGAACGATAGACTTGTACATGTTGTTGAGCTACAGTAGAACAGGGAAGTGATGAAAGAAATTAAGCACATCAGTGTCTCTCTTGCAACATACATTCAATATGAAATGGAAATACAGATGGAAGTAAGATGGATTTCAGACTGCTTACCTGGAAGAAAGCCAAGTTATGTCTCTGTGGAAATGAATTTGAATATTGAAAGCATATATAAACATTGAACTAAATCTCAGCACCTAGTCCAAGCCCAGCTGCTCTGTCCCAGGCCCCCTAGCATTTTGGGTTATGTATATTCTCCAGTTCATCCAGGTAGGTTTCCATGAGTGTCTTTGAAGCCTTCAATAGCAAATTCTGTGGACAGTAAGAATGAATTTCTAGAATGTTTCCAAATGCTTGCTAGCCAGTGCACAATATTCTGGTCTGAGAAAAAACTACTTAAATTACTGCTATTCCAGTGGATTCTAGTTGTTTGCTATGAAATTCCTTCTGTTCCAGTGGATAGTGTTGTTTGCTGTGAAGACTGCAGAGTACCATTATTTTGCTAGTACTTCTTTTACTTCACTTTGTAATTTTACCAATCAATGAAGGAAAGTGAAGGAAATCCCAAGCACTTGTCTTTTTCCTTTTCAGATAACAAACTTACTTGTATTCCTTTACATGCATTTCCCATTATGGCAGTAGTACTTACATTTGACTAGTCATTTGACTAGTTTACATTCTTCTTGGAGGATTGATAATGCTAGTGAAAACTGATCTATTTTGTAATTCACAAATCAAGTGAATGGAGAGTGCTACTAATGGAACATAAGGAATACTGATGTGCTTGACCTCAAAACTGATTTGAATATGGTATAAAAATTGGCATATGCTTACCTCTGGAAGTGAGATAAGCCTGTCTCTTTCTCATAAGTAGCTGAATGTTGTTTAACAAAATGCATTTGCAGTTTTGTAAGCAAGTGTCAGATCTGGTAATATTTCCACTGATGGTTTTTCCTCTGTTTCAGGGGAATGTAATTAAGTCTTATTATTTTGGAAACACCTACTACTTTTTCAGCTTAAGTTTGTTTTTACGGACTTGTATGTTACTATTACACCACAGATGATGTGTGGTTTTGTTTCCTATGATAATAATAATTTCTAAAATCATGCCCTATGTTGTGAAAGCACACTGTTTAGAGGAAGAAAAGCAGTTTCCCTATGGCATGGTTCCCTGTATATAGCAGAAAATAATGCTTTTAAGCTGCACTGTCAAAAACTTTTTATTTTTTTTTTTTCCAAACAGACAAGCAATAGAATAAATAGGCAATGAAGTTTCTGTACTTTTTGGCATTAGTACTAGAGTGGTACTTGCTGCTGCCAGGTAAGCACAAGGGCACAAGGTAAGGGGAGCCACAGAGGTATCCTGAGGAAGCTTGCGGGCTTCCTAACAAGCTCAGTCATCTGCCCTTAACCCAAGAGTGCAAGCAGCCTTTGTTGCAGCTACCCCCTGATTATGGAGGGTCAAGGAGCCTTTCAGGTAGTGCTAGGGAGAGAGCTGTATAAAAGCCATGTATAGAACACAGCTCCCAGAGTGCAGCCAACAAATGCAGCAGTTCATGCAGAGAGTTGCAGAGAAGGGACCAGCCTCATCTGAGGTCAGACCAGCCTAAACATTTTCACTTATGGTGGTGATGCACCACAGGGCATGTTGCCCAGCAAGTGTTGGAGCAGCTATTGCTGTCAGGGCAGGGGCTTTGACCCAGACACAGCTTCAGATGGTCAGTGCAGTCTCCCATGTCCCAGGCTGCAGGAACTGCCTGAGGCCAGGAGAAATGGTCCTTGGTCCTGCAGGTAGTGTTGGAGAGCTGTATTGACAGGTGGAGAAGTTAAGGGTAGAAACTGGTGACTCCAGCTCCACATGAAGGTTTGCAACTATGGGACAAGTTTACTATCTGCAAAGCTGAGCAGGAGCTGGGTAAGCTTTCAAGTAAAGCATCTGGACCAACTGGCACTGCACCGTGCAAGACCATCAGGAGGAAACAGAGGGTGATAGTAGTGGGTGACTCTGCTGCCAGGAACAGTCACAGCTCTTTGCCTGTGTGACTGCAAAACTAGAGAGGGGTCTTGGTTGAATCTCAAATCAAACATGAACCAGAGGCATTCCCTTGTGACAAAAGAGACTAATAGAATCCTGGGGTGCCTCAGGAGAAATATTGCTAGAAGGTTGAGAGAGGTGGTCCTTCTGCTCTCTTCAGTTCTAGTAAGGCCACACCTGGAGTGCTGTGCTGTTTTGGACTTCCCAGTATGAGACAGATGGAGTTACTGGTGAGTGAGTAGCAAAGGATCACTGATGATTAAAGGACTGAAGCATCTCCCTTGTAAGGAGAGGCTGAGAGAACTGGGCTGCTTTAGCCTGGAGAAAGCTCAGAGGGGATCTCATCAATGTGTACAAATATCTGAAGGGAGAGTGTAAGCAAGATGGATGTAAAGAATTCGTCTTCATGCACATGTGAAGACAAATAAAGCATAATAAGACTGGACAACTTGTTTGCAAGGATACAAGGATGTATGGAACTTGAATCATAATTATATGTTGTTATTCACCTGCCTCATCAACAGTAATCAGGTGAGATAAAAAGCCAGCTTCAGCTTAGACCTTTTCCATATTTCTTTATGGTCATCATGCACTGGTAAAATAAAATATTATCCCTTGTAAGCCTTCCCTTACAACTTATTCCTCAAACACAAAACAGTGTTTTGCTTTATTTATATGTCTCTTGCCTTAAGCTATGCAGAATTTTTGTGAGCATTTTTAGCTGGGTATCAGTTCATATAATCTTTAGCAATCAAGTTTTAAAGTATAGGAGAAACAACAAATCATTTATGGGCAGGTGCTGTAAAGTGTGTAAAGAAAAGACTTTGTCAGTTTTGTGAGCTTAGGACAAGTCTAGGTAGTGACTGACTTCTAGTTAATACACAGTTCTCTAGTAACAGTATTTTTATTTTTTTCCTCTCCCAGTCATCTGTGCTAGTAAGATAATAGAAATCTTCAGGCATGGTATTGTCTAACTGCTTTATGCTGAGTATATGCAGGTATGTCTTACTTAACAGTACTCCCAGAGGAGCGTGTGTGTTGTGGGTTTTTTTGTCTTCTGTGTGTTTTTTTGTTTGTTGTTTAATTATTGAGGCCTTTTAATACATGGAGAAGTATATATGATAGGATTGGAAAGAGTTAGTGACTGCTGCTCACTGAATTAAGAGGAATATGGATACAGAAAATAATGACTGGAAAGGTTTTAAAAACCAGCTGTTGGTGGTTGATGCAACCTGGGGTTGGACACCTGTACAACCTGTAGCTAGCCTGTTTCCTGTGCTCTTTAAAAACCCCAAAATCTTTTAAATTAGTCAAGTTGAATTAATGTTGCAATACACACAGCAAGTCTGAATGTTTTTAAGTTCTCGATTGTGGATTCAAATTTCACTGCATTTGGACAGCTTTAACTCTCTTCCTGTTTGTTTTTCTTAGCTGACTTTGTGCTTCTTCAGAGCACCACCATAAAAGGTAACTGGTTTAGCACAAGGGGTATAGGGTTTTGAAAATCTCAAAGGTGCGACAGTGCTGTAGCATGCTGAATTCCAAAAATGTATCTTGGAATTTCCTCTTTGACAATCAGAGAGAGAGAATGGCTCTAATGAATGCCTGGATGCCTTTATCTCTTCCATCCACTACTAATAAAAGAAGACTTCCTTTGTAGCTTTGGATATATAAAATTATTGGTAATTACGTGTTAGCTCATCCTAATTTCATAAGGATGCCAAGCTCTCTTAAAACATTGCCTTGACTGTTGTCATTCAGGCACCAGAATTACTTGTTGATTATTCATGAATATGAGGAAGAGCATTTAAAGGGAATTTTTAATGTTTTTTCTATTAAAAATTGAATCAAAGCTGTGATGCTCTGAATTGTATGAAGGTCAAACAGCTTGAAGAATGATTGTCAGGCAGTTTGTCAAAGAAATATTTATTTATCTGTTCAATTTTCAGTTGCAAACTTTGCGCATGGGAATTAGACATGGATGAACAACTGAGAGCCGATGTGTTGGGTTATGGTTGCCAGAGATTTTGGCAAACCTGGTTTGCCCTTTTTTTTTTTGTTTTGTTTTGGTTTTTGTTTGAATTTTGTTTGTTTTTTGTTTTTTTTTTTTTTTTTTTATTTTTTTTTAAATTGTTACATAGACACTGTGAATCTTGATAATAGGAACTGAAGTGAAAATCCTAGGCAGCAGTGGAATTTTTTTCCTCAGCAGGCTGTAGAACAAGCTACCCGTTGGTTGCAGAAGGTGTCTAGAAATACCTGCCAGTCCTGCCAAGCATTTGATATCAACCAAAGCATCAAGATGGGAAGTGCTGCCATAAGTAAAAGCTTCTGAGACTCGGAAGGATGAAAAAAAAAAAAAATAGTGGTGGTGATGCACATCATGTGTGGTAGTATAATAACTCTGCGTTGCCCACAGTAACAAAAGGCAGTAATATTGAAGTTTATATTTTTGCCTCCTAAGGCACTCACAATAGATCTCCCAGAGATTCCCATAGCTGGCTGTATTCACTCACTTGATGCGCATGTGAAAGTGTTGCCAGAAGGTCAAGGAAAGTGGCGTGAAGCAGGTCTTGGCATTTGGATCACTTAGTGTGTCTAAACTTCAGAAGCAAAATCAATTTTCCTCTGGAATTTCTCTTTTTGGAAATAGATTTTCAAAGATTTTATCTTGATTCCTATGTAACCTCTTAGGTTTCTGGATTTCTGTGTGTTTTCCATATCTGTGTGAGCAAAGGCTTTGAATTCATAGTATATGCTGTTATTGTATATATAGGTATCTTTAATATTTTTTTATGTGTAATTGTTGGGATTTTTGGGGAGGGAAAAAATTCAACTGCAGCAGCATCTTGTTTTTAATCTCAGCACTTGTCACAGATGTGGGATAACAATAAAAATATTGCATCTTACAGTACTGCACTCTGCTAGGGCTCTGCTGAGACTTAATATACATGCAACATCTCTGCAGCCTGTAAAGGCTTTAATAAGAGAAAGTCAATGAGCCTCATGTACCTTTTATAAAACATGACGTAAGGCAATATAATTAAAACTAAACTTATTTCCTGTGGTGAAATTAACTTACAGAAATGAAGGTGTTTGTTTATTAAATAGGATCTCTGGAGTTCTCGCCTTATTCTTACCCCTCCTGGGAAGGTTTTGATTGTTTGCTTCCTTTTTCTTGCCTGCTTGCTGTGTAATTTAAAACTGATATCTTCCTTTGGGAAACAAAATTTGATTGGAGAACAGACTGCATCACTAGCTAAACAAATTACCGATGTTTTACTCGCTTTTCTTTCCCTGTTCTTTCCCCCACCCCTAACTGTAAGAGAAGAAAAAAAAAAAATAGTGTGCAGAAGTTTTAGAAACATAGTAGTGCAGAGTAAGTTGTTTTTTTCAGTAACAAGGAGGGCCTTTTTGGGTAGGTGTACACTTTTTTAAGTTGCAAAAGAGGATAGCAGGTGGTTGCTTTTTGGTTGGTTTCCTGTGACCAAGTCTTCTGGTGTTCATTGTTGGTCTCCTAGCACATGAAATGACTGGGTGCAGCTGCTTTATGTTACACAGCATGTAATTTGTGGAAGGATTGAAGAGATAAGTGAAATCAGTGTTGCTAGCTACTTAGCTTAGAGTGGTCAGCAGTATTTTTTACCATGATGTATTAAAATACAAGGCAATGCAGCAGAGTTTTGTTTGCTTTATTAGGAAAAAAACAAGTATCAGTGAGTGGCTAAGAGAATGATTATGGCCAAAATCAAGAAAGGACTGCTGTTTCTTTGCATGCACAGTTTCTGCTAATACAACTTTTCAAGCAGAAATTTTCTTTTCATGTGGAAATATAAGATATGGGCAAAATCACACTTTCATGCTCAAACTTCAATTGCATGGTTTGGATTTCTAATATAGACAGAAGAATAGTTAGTCTTTTAATAATGACTTAGTAAAGCTTATTTTTATGATCTTCTCTGCATAGATACAAAGTTGAATTATTTTGATATTAAAGTCCTTACTAGGTAGTAGTAATCTGTAACTGACTTGGAAGATTTTTATATATATTTTTGCCCACCACTGTACACTGTCTAGATGGAATTATTAATTATATTTTTCTTTGCTAAACCATGGTTTTCCACATTTTAGAACTAAGAACAGTTTAGAACATGCAATGAACACTCAGAGCCACTAAAGTTTCGTGGTCTAACAGGAAAGAGAATTTCTTGGTTTTTTTCCTGGCAGTGATTATTGAAATTGTGCTGAAAATTTCACAAAATAAAAATCAGCAACTAGTACTTTACCATGCAGTGAGTAGATGTTTTAATAACTCTAGTATTTAGAAATAGAATGACACTGCACTGTCTCTTTTGTTATGAGTGAAGAAGTTCTTTATAATAGTGATACATGACAGCATTTTGACTGCGTCAATGATTTTTGTGGAAGCAATATTATCCTAGTTGTTATCTGCTTATCTGCATCAATGACATCTGTGATTTAAGTTCAGTTCTAGCGTTACGTGAAACATTATTTGCTATATGTTTTTTGATCAGATAGGAAAATAAGGAAACAGTACAAGTTTTGATTTTGGACTACTTTAATGCACAATCATCTCAGATATACTGAAGAAGCTCACACTAGAGATGTGGGTGGGAGATATTGGTTTACATCACTGAACAGGAAGAAAGTTTAGAAGACAGATGAGTTTTCATCTTATGGAAATAGTAGGGCAACTTCTTGGCTGTCCGTTGATCGGTGTGCTCTTAATACATGAGGAGTAGGTAACTCTCTTGATGAGTATAGTGAAGTGAAAATATTTGGCTTTTTTTGCAATTCATCTGTCTGGAGTTTGTAATATTTTCTGCCTCTGAACAAGTATAAATTGATGTATTCAAGTTAATAGTAGGTATTTACTTCAGATTATGAGTATGAGAAATTTGTTTGAATTTACTCCTGTTCTCACACTGCTTATTGTAGGAACGGAATGGAAACTAACAATACAAAAAATTGCCTCATTTTTGGATCAGTTAGTCTTAAACAATATATGATATTATCTGAAAGGTCTGGCCTTACTGACATAAAATTTCTGGAAATTAAACAGTGTATGGTTCTGAAATACTGCCATAAATGCTTGTTTCCTTCCATAAAGTAGCACATCATATGAATCGCTAAGCAAGAATCTATCTAACTGCTATCTAAAATAGTTCTTTCATAAAAAGATGATTTGGTTTTGCCATGGTCTTGAGTTGATCGAAAAGCACTTCAGCTTGACCTTTAGAGGAACTGTCTAGAAGAACCAAAGTGGCATTAAAGTTTTCCTACTGGAAGTTAAAAAGCCTCCTTAAGCTTTAAAAACCATACAAAACAAAACACTGTACTTCTTTCCATGGCCCTTGAGTGCTTTGTTGTTAGTTCCTCTCTCCCCCTCCACCCCTCCCCCCCCCAGTTTTGCAGGGCAGCAAGGGAAATAAGCATTACAGGAATTTTTAAACTGAGTAAAACCCCTCCTGCAAGGGTGCTGAAGAATAAGAGTAATCTTGTATAAGATCTCTTTTTCATTCTGGTATGCATCTAAAAGCTTCTCATCTTATGCCTTTAATATCTTTATTTTGCAGTTGTTTCTCCCTTACAACCTGGGGTAATGTAAGTTTTCCATGGGTTATTACTGCCTTACTGTGCACTTTTCAATTTTTGTGGATATGTAATTGCTAAAGTTAAATTTTCTGCTTATGGAATGTGCCATTGATGGTTTTGTAAAGTGTGTCCTCTCATTTTAAAACAGTTAGTCCTAAGAAATGTAATTGAATGAAATTAAATTCACGTGGGAGGTAAACACTAGGGATGGAGAAGAGCTATTTAAACTAAAGGACAATATTGGCTCAAGAACTAATGGGTGTAAGCTGGCTATGAATAAAATCAGGCTCTGAATTAAAAGAAGGTTCCTAATTGTTAAACAGTGAGGTTCTACAATGGTTTTTCAATCAAAGTGAAATCATAAGCACTCTTAGGAAGGAGTCTGATTGCCTTATAAAAAGCATTAAATTATGCAGTTCTTGTCATGGCTGGGAACTGGACTGAACTTCGGTGGTCTTTGCCTGCCCTATAATCCTAAGAAGTGTATGCTTTCTGAGATAATAATTTACAAGTCAGAAACTTATATGTCCTGATGGATGCATAAATCTCATATTGATTTTAATCATAAGATCAGCCATCAGCATGTTTATCTTGATGTAACAATCAGAGGGCACCTCTGCTATGGAGAGAGGCTGAGAGAGCTGAGCTTGTTCAGCCTGGAGAAGAGAAGGCTCCAGGGAGACCTCAGAGCAGCTTCCTGTGCCTAAAAGGGCTGACAAAAATGCTGGAGAAGGGCTTTTGACAAGGGCCTGTAGGGACAGGACAAGGGGGAATGGTCTCAAGCTGATAGACTAGATAGATAGAAGAAAGAAGTTCTCCCTGTGAGGCTGGTGAGGCACTGGCACAGATTGTCCTGAGAAGCTGTGGCTGCCCCATCCCTATCAGTGTTCAAGGCCAGGCTGGATGGGGCTTTGAGCAACCTGGTCTAGTGGAAGTTATCCCTGCCAGTGGCAGGAAGGTTGGGATTAGATGGTCTATTAATTCCGTCCAACCAAAACATTCTGTGATTCTGTGTGTTAATTCTCAGGGGTCAACCTGGATTTTCAGTTCCATTTGTGGAGTCTCTCAGTTACCTGTATATGATAATGCAATATTAGATACTGAGACAGATAGAAGCTGGAGGTTTCTTGCATTTCAGTTCTCTGAACTTACATGAAGAAAGGTTTATAATTTCTTTGTCTGACAATGTATGTGGAAGTAAAAGAACTGCTTCCACAACCCTCCCCCCC
>JAOEHX010021490.1:4640-19136 GCA_025448015.1 Bolborhynchus lineola | reverse complement strand
CCGAAAGTCAAAAACACAGCACTGCACCAGCTACTGAGAAGGAGAAAAATGACTGCTACTGCTGAACCCAGGACAACCTTATATAGATAATTTCAAAACGCTCAAATATTTGGTAGTATCTGATTGGTTAATGTCCCTTAGCTACATGTTAGTAACATTTAATGATTGGTTAACCATTATGACATATGTTCCATACTTATTTCAAGATTGCAGTTATGTTTCAAGGTTATAGTTATCAGTTCCTTCTTGTACATCCTTCTCAGCAACTTTCTGTGCTAACTTGCTCAGACTTTCTGCACGTACGCATCCTTTGGTAACCTCCAGGCAAGGCCGCAAAGCCTTTGGTTCACTACTCCACGACTGTCAAATAGCCTTCCGGATAACTGTCTGGATTGCTCACATGAGACCATGTTCATCCAGGTACATTCCCACACTGTATGGTTTGATTGATACTCTGGACGGAAGGAATGCCATCCAGAGGGACCTTGACACAGTTGTGAGGTGGGCTGATGCCAACCTGATGAAGTTTAAGCAAGTGCAAGGTCCTACACCTGGGTCAGAGCAATCTCAGGCACAGCTACAGGTTGAGTGGAGAAGAGATTTGGAGCAGCCCTGCGGAGAAGGACTTGGGGGTGTTGGTCGATGAGAAAATGAACATGAGCCGGCAGTGTGCACTCACAACCCAGAAAGCCAACCATATCCTGGGCTGCATCAAAAGGAGCATGACCAGCAGGTCAAGGGAGGTGATCCTGCCCCTCTACTCTGCTCTCATGAGACCTCACTTGGAGTATGGTGTGCAGTTCTGGTGTCCTCAACATAGAAAGGACATGGAACTGTTGGAACAAGTCCAGAGGAGGGCCAAGAGGATGATCAGGAGACTGGAGCACCTCCTGTATGAAGATAGATATGCTGAGAAAGTTGGGACTGTTCAGCCTGGAGAAGAGAAGGCTGCGTGGACCTCATAGCAGCCTTCCAGTATCTGAAGGGGGCCTATAGGAATGCTGGGGAGAGACTCTTTATTTGTGACTGTGTGATTGGAGAATGGGTAACGGGTTCAAACTGAAACAGGGGAAGTTTAGGCTGGATATGAGGAAGCTCTTTACTGTAAGGGTGTTGAGGCACTGGAATGTGTTGCCCAGGGAAGCTGTAAATGCTCCTTTGCTGGCGATGTTCAAGGCCAGGTTGGACAGAGCCTTGGGTGGCATGGTTTAGTGTGGGGTGTAGCTGCTCATGTCAGGGGGGTTGGAACTAGATGATCTTAGGTACTTTCCGACCCTAACCATTCTATGATTCTGTGATTCTATGAATCAAAGCACATTCACAGCAGGGGGCAGATATACTGCCCAGGTATGGCGGGGCAAATTAAATGGGTGTGTTAATGTTACAGGCAAAGCTTTGTATATTTGAACTAAGCTCAAAAGCCACAGGCCAGATGAGCTGGAAAAAAAAGTGTTCAGAAGAAGTCTCCTTCCTGCCAACAGTCACTGCACAGTGTCTTTTCAAACCTTTCTCCCAAAACTGTATTTTCCTTCTTGCAACAATATCTTTTTCCCAGCTTAGCCTTTGTTTTCACAGAACATTGCTTTAGAAAGTGGCCCTTTTTGTTTCTACTTGATGTGCTCACTTTCAGAAGTCCCATCATAAGCACTTGGCTGGTGGAGGTCCAGCATGAGCACCATGTACTTCACAGCAAAAGCATAGGATTTAGAAATGAGGGAGAGGAAGGAGCACACACTGGTGGAGAAGTGCTGTCAGAATAGCTCCGAATGCCACAGGGCAGCCTTTGTCTGATCCCTCTGTCCCACCCCTCACCAGGGGCTTTTGGGTATCTCCATGGGGTGGTTCTCCTCTGGGTTCTCTCCAAGATACCTATGTTCCCTGGGCCCTGGCCTGTGCTCAAGACCTGCTATGACACATACAGGCATAAGTGAAAAATAAGAATATTTTATTAATTTAGGGAATGTTTTATTAAGCAGTCTTTCTCTTTTTCTTTTTTTTTTTTTCCTTTTATTTGAATTATAAAATATTTTTTTATTTACTCTCCTTTGGAAAAAGTTATTTCAGCTTTTATATGTCCCACCAGATTCAGAAGGAGCTATTAAAGCCTTCAGAACAGCTGAGAAAAGTATTTTGGTACCTATGAAAGGCTCTGATTTAAGCTGTGATTCCTAGCACTTGTCAGGTCTGTAAACACAAGGTAGATCTCAGGGGAAAACTGGAGCTATTTCTCACTGATATGAGTCTGTGGTTTCTGTGCCTGGGCACCTGGAAATACTTTCTGATTATTTTTGCTTGTAGACAGGAGTTACACTGCAGGCTGTGTTTTGTCAGTCCTGGCATTCAGGGAAAGTAGCTAAGGGCAGGACAGTGTTGAGAGGTTATGCTCTTGTGAAGGAATGCTTTAAAGCTGAAAGCATCTCTCCCCCTGATTCAGAACAAAGACCCATGACAGCTGAATTTTCAGAAGGCACAAAAGGGAAGAGATGGTGGGCAGTGTTTAAGTAATCTTTTCCTACATTCTTACCTGCCCCACAACAGCTTGTATACCCCCCTTATACTTATGTAAGGTTGATGGTACTAAAGTCACCATGGGTGATCTGAAGAATAGCAGCTTCAGAGACAGCACTTCTGTTTGTGTTGCACTAAGAGAGGGTTGAGAAACCAGCTATAAATCCAGTATAGGTATGATGAGATGGGAACTATAATTAGATGTGGCAAAACCATTTTCATCAAGCCAGCGGAGCTTGTAGTGCTTTTTATTCTCAAAAGCTGTCACCTAAACAGCTAAGGCAGAGAGGCCACCTCTGATGGGACCAACAGTGGAAGCTCACTGGGATACACGTCAGGCTTTTGCCGTGGTCCCGTAACATTTCTGCCTTTGCACAGCTGTGTCTTTTCCTTGGGGAGTGAGCTCTTCTCAGTGCCGAGGTCTGGAAGTTCAGAGCTGTGGCTGATAGTTTGAGAAGCACTGGGGCAATTAGAAATCTTGCTCATGCAAGACTGTGGAGATGAGAAAGGATGGGTCCTTGGGCATCACCAGGTCACTGTGCAGCAGTGCCAGGTATTCCTGCTCCAAGGGGTGCTTAACTTCTGCTGGAAGCAGTTGTTCACATGTCCAGCTGGATTTCTTAATGCAAATTTCTGTTAAAAAAAATCACCACTTTGATAACCTCCTGTTGCCAACTGTGTTTGGGTTTCAGGTTTTGAATTCTGAACTGATTTCTGAATTGGTATGATTTTTCCTCATTGCATGGCCATTACAGGCTGGATAAAATCAGCAGGCAGTCTGTTACTGAAAAAGGGTCTTAGTGCCAAATACTCATAAAAAAGGAAGCCATAGCTTGCAGTGATAAAGGGCTAGCTGTGACCAGCAGTCCAAATGCACTGATTTACGCTGTAATGGCTTATTGGCATATATAATGACATATCCGAGATACACAGGAAGGTAAGTATGTTTCATAGCTGGGGTTGATGAATCTTACTTGAACAACTTCAAGCAGCTGACAACCGTCTCTCATAAATACAGTAGCATTGCACAGTCTTCCCATGTATGTCAGGTTGGACAGGGCTCTTAGAAGCCTGGTCTACTAAAAGGTGTCCCTGCTCATGGCAGAGGGATGGAACTGGGTGATCTTGAAGGTCCCTTCCAACCCAAAACATTCTATGATTCTATGTAGTCAACATATGCTGTCTGTTTATAAACTACTTCTTGATATGGAGCTATGTCTGTAACAAGCAAGAAAGCCACCTGATGTCTCTGGAATGCTAATTGTTGAACCATCTCTTTTTTTCCTTTGAAGTCCCACCTAATTTGACAGTTCCTCAAGAAAAGTCACCCCTGGTCACCCGGGAAGGGGACACAATTGAACTGCAATGCCAAGTGACAGGGAAGCCCAAGCCCATCATTCTGTGGTCCCGAGCAGACAAGGAGGTTGTGATGCCGGATGGAGCAATGCAGATGGAGAGCTACGATGGGATCCTGAGGATAGTGAACGTGTCCAGGGAAATGACAGGAACCTACAGGTGCCAGACCAGCCAGTATAATGGGTTTAATGTGAAGCCCAGAGAAGCTTTGGTACAGCTCATTGTACAGTGTAAGTAGACATTTTTTTTCCATGGTTTTGCTGAGAAAAAGAATTTGATTAATTTCTCCCCTAAATACATAGCAGGAAGTTTTATGGTTGTTACATTTTTGTTGCTGTGTTGTTTGGCTATCTAGTTCCCCAAATCCATGATTATAATGTAAATATAGAAGTAAAAATTACATAGGAGACCCATTTATATTAAAAAAAAAAAGTGTGAGGCAGTCATTATTTTTCCAATGCCTAGCTTTAAGTTTCTTGTCACAAGAACAAGCACATGAGATAGGAGGATGTATTTCTTTAAATGCAGATCTGATACTGATCTCATTTGTTGATACTATGTAAAGCAAGAAGAAAAAAATGAGGAAAAGAGCTGTTCTCTCTTAGCTGATCTGCATGCAGATCTGCATCGTCTGCTCTGTTTGCAAACCAGCAGCATCAGAAATGGGATGGAAAATATAAGAGGAAATAAATTATTTTGCAAATGTTCAGTGTTTATTATTGGAAAATGAAAAGTCTGATATGTTTTATGAGGAATAATGAGGCATTCTTTGTTGCTGTGTATCTGATAAAGTTGTTCACTAAATGAGTTTCATGTCTATTGTATTGTTGGTACTTATTCTCACCATTTTATAAAGTGACTTGTATAGCCTTCATTTATTCTAGTTTCAGATGCCCAACTATTGTGGCAGATTTGCTTTTTAGCAGTGTTCTGCACTCAGTGCAACTGACCTTTTTTGGGGCCTCCAGGGATGAGATGCTGCAATATACATAGTTATTACTAATAATCAACTGATCCGTTTTTTTCCAAGGTCTGTTGTATAACAAATTATTTATGCACTTGATTACATGTTGTGATATTTGCAGTGCTTTCATCAGACCTATTTACTGGTGTTCAGGCATAGCTTTTCATCAAAGCATGCTACTGTCCCAACCACCAGTCACATGTGTTGATGTAAACAGGAGCCTTCTTGCTTGGGCTTCTCCTGGTTGTGGGTTCATCTGCATTAGGACTGGCATCATCCTA
This sequence comes from Bolborhynchus lineola, assembly GCA_025448015.1. NCBI lineage: Eukaryota > Metazoa > Chordata > Aves > Psittaciformes > Psittacidae > Bolborhynchus > Bolborhynchus lineola. Next base: position 14,027 of record JAOEHX010021490.1, on the reverse strand, counting down.
CCTGCACTGATGTATCTAAATGGGGAGCAGAGGTGTCTTTGGCTCCCTCTCTAGTGGTTGCAGAAAATTGCTTGGATCTTAGATCATCCTGCAGAGAGGTCTTCCTCTAGAGCATAAAAGGCCACTGGGGTATTAGTTTCCTACAGATGGCACTTTTAAAGCAGATGGTTTGTTGTAGGGAAGACAGGCTCCTGTACAAATGGGCTGGACCAGCCTTAATTCAGAGCTGTGGTAGTACTAGAGAGCCCTTACTCGCAAAAGAATTTTTACTCAGGTCATTACTACTAGCATTACTAGTGTTTATGCTGATGATGGCTTTTATGGTTATCATCACTAGGACTACCGATGATGACACACATTTTTGCTTTCAGATCTCCTGTAACAAGTCATCATCATTGTAAGTGTTTGATTTTAGCTGCACAGAAAAGGTGGTTTGCAGAAGGTGAATGTCATGAAAAGGTAGAAGATAAAAGACATGGATGGGCAGACTGTAGGATATGTGAAGAGGGCCCCAAGTCTATTCTGTAAATGGGCATGCCACCAGGGCACAGCTCACTGTCAGAGCTGGTAGAGCTTGTAGAACTGTGTCCTGGACCCCCCCCCGCCCCAGCATGAATAGTACAAAAGAGGAGGGTCAATGCTGTAGAAAACACAGAGAGCAGCAGCACAAAGCTGTTGCAGGGGTTTTCGGTTGCTTCAGTTTATCAGGTGTATTCATGGAGGCTGGATATGGTATGTTCTGGCTACCTCAGCTTTGCTGGGACATGTCTTTGCCATGTCTTGCAGACATGAAAAACGCAAGAAAAGATTAATCCATACAGTTGTAACTTAAAGAAAATCCATGTTGTGAATACTTGCAGTGATACTCCCAGCCTATGGCTCTTGAGCCATTGGGCTGGACAGCTTAGAAGACAGTAGCAGCGTGGCTCATAAAAATGGTTGACTAAAACTGCTTCCTCATAGATCAGTGGTGATCTCAGCCATCACCATCTGAACAATGGTGGCTGAGAAAGGTGATAATGTGAAGATTTTTTAAGAGCTTGGGCTGAAGATTGGCCTGTGTGGTGGCTGCAGTCCTTCATGATCTTGAATGACAGAGAGGAAACATGAATAATAAACTCATTAAAAGCTGATTTGCAGAGTCCCTGTGCATCTCTGAATAAAAACCATTGTACAGTGGAGGAATGGTTGTCATGAATAGGGAGGAGGGAAAGCAGCATCTTTCTCCTTTCCTGTCACTGATTTGCTGTGAGAACTAGAGAAGATTTTGTTTCGAGGCATATCAGTTCTCCATCTTAGCTGTTTTGTTTATGTTCTTTTGTTGTCAGTACACATCATCTTTTCCGTATGTCTACAGAGTCCAGCATGACTATTACAGCATTCTGGTTTGAGTTGTTTGTGATGATGTGTGGAGGATGGCCACATGGATGATGGACATATGGATAATGCAGGCTTCTTCTTCAGGTAATTTAGTTCATGTATGTGGAGGGTGTTCCTGGTGAAGCAAGAGCTTCAGTAGGAAAGCCCTGGAGGTAAATCCACTCCAGCAGTTGCAAACAGCAAAACCCCAAAGTAACATCTGCAGCAAGCTAGCTCTCCCATCCCGCTGCCAAGAATTTCTTGTTTAAAGTTTTTAAAGATTTTCATTTTTTCTTTCTAAGTTCTTGGAGAGCTCCATGACCCCAGAGGAGCCCTGTGTCATGATTTCAGATAATAAAAGCAATTTTCAACTTTGCTTTTTTTTTCTTTTTATTATTTTAAATCCTCAGAAACTCAGTTGACCTGGGGATACTGGAAGAACAAGTATTTAAAAGCACTCCTGACATGGCTCTGTATAACAGCTGTAGTGTCCCACATTTTGCCCTGCAAAGCTTTATTTCAAGTCTTTCACAGTCATAGAAACTCTTATGTTTATCCAGCGAGGACTGTATCATTTATACTGGTCTCCATTTCAAAGCTTTTGAGCAGACAGTGCTGTTTTCCTCATAAGGGAGGCAATCATGCATTTTGTGTTAGAGGAAGGGATGGCTGAGTCTGGTTCCTGGTGAATGTAGATGAGGACTTTCCACCATCTGCACTTCTTCAGGACCTAAGCCAGTTCTGATGCACCCAGTGGGTGACTTCTGCTTACTTCCAAAGGTAGGTGGATGCACTGCTTGCATTGCTGTTCCCTTACATTATTCTACTGGCAAGAAAAAAAGCTTTGTTTTTATGTATTTTTTGTATTTCTTTAGATGCAGCCATTCACATATTCTGAATGACATGAGAGAAATAACTTGAAAATGGTTATAACAAGTAGGAGTATAACAGATATTTACAGATTTTTCTTTAATCTGTTCTTGTTTAGATTTCTACTCATTCAGATCTTAGCAAGTGACAATTTCGAGACAAATGGACAAAACAGATATTGTGTAATACTATGATTGTTTTTCTTGTGGGAGGAAAGTACATGTGTTCACATTTACTTCAGCATCATTCTCTTTAACTAGCATAGCATTTATTCAATTGTCATAAAAATCAGTTCTTTGCAGTAATTTTATAATGCTTACTTTAGATGCTTCTGTGAGTTATAAATGGAAAGATATTTAATGAAACATTTATATAACAACTTACTGGTTTAATTTTGTGTGTGGTGGCTGGGAATGTAGGTAGATCCATTCATGGACATTGGTAACTGGGCACATTCCCCTTCTCTGGGGCATCTTAAGGGTTTTTACTTGTGAGAGTGGAACTTTCTTTCTCCCCAAAATGGTGTCACAGGGCAAGTCTTTCAGTGAAACTGCTGCTCTAGGTCGTATCTATTGGCTCAAACTAAAGAAAAATCAAATACAAATTCAAAGAAAAAGGCTTTTTTTAATTTTTTTCCTAAATTTGACCTTCTCTCTGCTCATGTGACCAGTAATAACAGAGTCTTTCTGTGCCTCACCTCTCTTTTCCTCTGCAAGCCCTTTAACCCTGTGCTCAGTGGTGTCAGGATCCTAGATTGTGAGTTCTCTAGGAAACCATGCTTTGATTTATGTGCTTTGGCACAGTTTGGCCTCAAATTGTGGTTCAAGAATTTTGATATTTCATGTTTGCCATCAAATTCTAATAGGAAAATGAAAATGCATGATGGAGAAGCAGAGAGTAAAGGAAGACTCATCTCCCCCAGGCCAGATGTGTTGGACAAGAATTGTTTGGTGTACTTTTTGGTACACTTTGAGTCATGTCATCCTTGTCATGTCCTGAAGTGATTGCTAAAATACAGCAAAAGAGGTACTGTTTTGAGGTCTAAGTGAGTAGGTCTCAGAGAGGAATTTAACTTAAAATTTTATCCATCTGAGTGTTAGGCACCTGTGCTCCCTGAGTGGCTATGAAGAGCAAAGCATCCACAGAAAGCAGCAGATCCTGTCTTACAGAAATTGTCTGGGATGGCTTTTCTTTGTTCCAGTTCCCTATCTGTAAAATGGAGCTAACAGTTCCTACCCAAGAGGTTTTGAAGATGAGATTCTGAGGATGCTGTAGTAATGAAAGATTTGAAATATCTGATTTGATCAATAAACCTAGTATCCTTTGCTTATTGCTGTTATTATCCTGTGGTGTTTTCTTAGGTATGTTGGTATTTTGTCAGAAGCTATGGGCTTTACTGACTTTGAAATTCATTGTTTGGCAGATTTTATGAATGCTTCTAGCTTTTCTTGGCGAGACGAGCTAAACACCTTCACTGGGATTTGGTTGGTGGTGTTATTGTAGTGTCCACCTCCCCTAGGAGGTTGGAAAGAATTAAAGTCCACTTTGTAAGGTGATTAGTTTCTTGCCTCTTTCCCCACAGAATAAAAGAAAGGTGAAGCTAGTCAAGATGCTAGGGACAGAGCTGAAGGTGTTCTGTCACCATAGATAAGCCATCAGGAGAGCCTGGTCTGTGAAGTCCTTCAGGCACAGGTTCCTCAGTCTCTGTGCAAGCAAGGACAGCACTTGGAGAACAGAGACTTTCTCAGGACCCATGGATGTTGTCTTGGTGTCTGCCATGGAGAGGAGCTGTCAACACCAAATAGCCTTTTTTGCTGTGCAGCCAGCTCCTCTGTGTCTTTGCAGGGAGTTTCTACATGTTTTTCACCCATGTTCAGGCTCTTTTGAAGGTGCTCTCATCTATGATACGGTCAATGTAAGAGCCCTTCAGAGAATGGCATTTATCCTTCTGTATCTTCCTTCAACATCTTTGAAAGCTTTTTGCTCTCCAATTGCAATGGTGGAAGGCTATTTGCTGAGTCCTGGAGGATCCTTTCAGCAGGCTGAAATGGCATAAGCAGTTTACTGGGAGGACTGGGCTAACAATGCAAAATCAGCCTTGCATAGCAGCAGTGCTAGCATTTAACTAGTTTACCTCCCAAGCATGGTTTGCTGTGTGCCTGAGAGTGGGGAAGGGAAGCTGAGCAGGGCAGAGAAGGCACATACATGACTGTTGAGAGACGTGTGATAGCTCATAGTGACTTAAGTGCTCATGCAATAGCACTGTTGACGTTGTTTCTTGGTGCTGCAAGACGCACTGTTTGTTTCCCCCAAAGCAGGTGATCAAAGATGAAAGGTGATGGTCCAGACAGAGCCCCAGCTCCTCCTAAATCTCATGCCTGCCCTTGGAGGACCCATCAGAAGCCCCACCAGCCATGAACCTTCCTGCCACAAGCCCAGGAAAGTCTCTAGGATGTGGCATCTTTGCTCTGAGTTGAGAGGGTAGCATCTGAAAAGAAAGGGCTCCTGAAGGTGGCTTGTCCCAGCTTAGTTTTGGAAGGGCACCAAGACAGACAAGTGGAAAGTGGGAATTACATGTGATGACAGCGCTCTGAGCACTGCATCTTTTCACAGCACTGACCATTTTCTTGTGTGCAAATTTGGATATATAAAAGTTTAAAAAAAATGAATGAATGCCTGCTGTTGGCAAACAGGTGCAATCCAGTAATAATTTAAATGCACCACTTTTATTGCTGGAAGAGAATGCTCTGGAAATAAAAATGCCATCAGGTACAATATAATCAAATGTTTACATTGTGAATGTTATCAAGTGATGATAGCAGAAAGGACAGAATAATTTTTCACAGTGAACATTGTTGCCTGTTGGGTTTGCGTTTTATATGCTCCAGTTTTACTTTGGTGCTACATAAAATATTGTTTATAATATAAACTCCTTTCCAAATGCATTGATTTCCAAGTACTTGTAAAGCCTCTTAAACATCAAAATTATTTCATGATAACCTGGTTGGCATAGCAGTAGGCTGTATTGTGAGGCTCTGAATTTTTCTTTCGATTTGAGTTTTAGTTTGTATGTTATTTGTACTCAGTAATAAATTCTAAACAACTAATGATATCATGCTGAAGGGGGACATTCTTTGGGGATTATATATGAAAAGCAGCAGAGCTGATTAGTAAGAAATATGAGGCTGAGTTATGATCTCAGGTGCATCATTGCAAATCTGGAGTGTATTGGTGGGGCATAAATTACTTGTACAGGTTTTCCATTGGCAGGAGAGTTACAAACTAGGTCTGCTTTGATTTGGTTTTAGGTGTTATTTGCAGTTGAAGATGGGAAAAAATAAGCTTTCATGCTTTAGGTAATTTGGCAGCTCAGAAAAAAATGCCATATCTATTCTGTCTAAATATGTGCCTGATTAAATATTAATATATAAATATTATATAAATAACAAAATAAAAGGTTTTTGCAAAAGAAAAGAATGAAATGTTCTCCATCAAAAACAGAACTAGAATTAATGAGCTTAAAGCTCATGGAGATTTAGGAAAGTAATTGTGAGAAACTTTTTAACAGGTAGGGTAGCTAATCCCTTTAGTAATTTGCCAGGATGCTTACAGACTCTGAGTCCGTGGATGGGGTTTTTTTGTTTGGATGGACAAAGCCCTTCAATGTGTGGAGATGGGCAGGAAGGAGGCCAGGGACCAGGATCCCTGTTTTACTTTGGAGATGCTCACAGTGAAGTCTAACTCCAGAGAAACATGCCCTGTGGTACCTAGGGCCATGAAAGCAGCTCGTTACTCAGGGAGATTTTTGCACTCCAAGTTTTTCATTGGTATTGCTGGGCAGAGCCACGTGAGTTAATGTTATTGTTTCATGAGCAGGCATCAGGAGGGCAAGTAAAACTCCCAGAGAGTGAAACCTAGATTTTCAAATTCTCTTATAAAATTTTCACTCTGAAAACTTATGAAAAATTTATAATCAGAAAATCCTCATAGGTTAGAGGAGTAACTGAATGGGGGAAATGTCTTTATTTTTAAATAGCCACTAAAATCTATTTTTAGGCAAGTTGAAAGTATAACGGAAATCAGTGTTTACATTTTGCATTCATATTATTTGCATCAGTTATCCTATTTTGTTTTTTTTTTTTTTTTTCTTCTTTTCTCTTACATTCTGATTAAAGATTTAGGTAGAAGAAGTTGATTAGTATTCAGGGCAAGTGTTGTGTAACACAACACATTTCCCCACTGTTAGGTTTATTACTTTCTGAACAACTTCCTTCTCTGTAGATAGGATTTGGTTTGATTTAGACTGTTTGTGATGGGAGAGAGGGCAAGCTAAAACAAGGCTAGAACTGGCCCTTGCTACTTGCATGTGTCTGGACCAATTTTCATGTCTTTTTGGAGCATGGGAATCAATAAATGACCCTAACAACTTTAAAACTTAAAAATAGATGCTGCTCCCATTTACCTTTATCATTTTGGTTTGTCTTCTAAAGTTGCTTTTCCTATCCTGGTGTGTAGTGCCGGAGGAATTCCGCATCCCTGAGTTACAGATTTTCCCAGGGTTGGCCTAGTATGCAGAGATCCATGCTGCCTACCTGAGCACAAAGACTCAGTCTGCCCTACGGTGATGTATATTTAGGCAGTCCAGATACTCTGACAACTGCCCTTGTGTTTAACCTATGGGTGGAATTCCCAGCTCCTTGGTTCTTAGTCTAGAAATTTTCCATTTTTTTTTTCCCAGAAAACTCTCTTAGTGCTTTTATATAAAACTATGGTCAAAATCTCTTCTGTAAAATCCTCAGTGAAAGCTGATAGAGAATGATTTCAGCACAGTGCATAAGCAGTCATGGCTTTCTATGTAATTTATCTGAATGGAGCGAGGAAGGAGAAATGGATGAAAATAATGAATAGCTTGATGAGCAAAGCGAAATACTAGGAGCTTTTTGGCATTTAGCAAAGTCAAAGGCAATGTGTGTCTAGTGACCTGGAGAGGTAATGAATATGCAAAGACTGGCAACATGGAAAGTTGTAAATGAGAATGAGATAATTTTTTTCTTCTTGAATATTAAAACTGTAGTCACTGAGAGAATCTCCTGAGATATATCTTTTTCTTGTTAGAAATTCCAAAAGACTACATAGCAGCAAGTACCCCAGAACCTGAAGCATAAACAAGAATGATATTGGGAAAAATTGAATTATTCATAGAGGTTTCTTTTAAACAGTTGGCCATGTAGAAGATAGTCTTACACCACAGAGCTGTTCACAGCACTGTCTGAGGGCAAGACCAAATACAATCTTCTAGACAAAAAGTTTTTTGTTTTTTTAAGAAGTGAGAATGAGAAGAGGAATATAATTGCATGTGGATGTTGCATAGCTAGGTTTTTAAAAGAAGAATCAGAATAGGGTGTCTTTGAATGCTCTGCTTCTGGAGATAGCGTGCAGGATCTGAGTAGGCAAGTTGATAGTTCTGGGAGAAAGGATTAAATCCATCAATATTTCTTTGAGGCTTGTTCACAGAAGCTTGCTCTCTCTTAACTATGGTAGATTTTTGCTGATACTGGCATTTTTCAGTACTTCCAGCAGTTTCAAGGTAGCTCCGTGAAGTTAGGCTGTCCCCTTGAAACTCAAGAGAGGGAAGGTTACCATGAAACAAACAGCATCTATGTTCCATTAAAAACCTTCAGTTCACAAAAATGGTAGGTTGAAATGAGGTGGAGTCCAGGTTTGATTCATGCTGATGCAAGGAGAAGATTGTGTCCCTCCAGAGCACATTGAATGTTCTTATCTTAAATGTTACCAAGCTGGGCAGGAAGCCTCCAGTGTAAATGTAAACCTCTGAAAGATTATATATATGCATCTTTCCGCTCTTGATATCAAGTAAGACCAGCAACTTTCTGTGATGTTTCACCCTGCTTCTTCCCAACATGGTCTTTAGGATTGGATAAACAATTGAAGTGATCTCAGCCTTTTATCTTTAATCATGTTGAGTTTAAAATTCATTCCAGGTTTCCACTGATCCTGGAAGACCTCAAATTTGTGGCTAGGCACTGACAAACAACCAAGTCATCAGGACTTGGTCTTTCAGTTCTTGGAGGTGCTAATCATGGAAGTTGCCACCACCTTCCTCCTTGCTTCTGTAACCTTTTCATTAGGCTCTTTGCAGGGTTGTATTGTCCAAGTGTGAAATGCTGCCCGTGAGTGTACCCAGTTAATTGTGAGTTTTACCACTTTAGTCCTTAGTGTCTGACTGCCTGAGCTGGAATTTCTCAGCCAAACTGTTGTGCTAGAGCTTAAAGCGCGCACCCATTAGCCAATTGTTTTATTTTCCTACTTACTCACATTCCAAGCCTTTTTGAAGAAAGCCATTGATTTTATTCCCAGATATCTCGTATGCTCTTGCTGTATTTTGAGTACAAAAGCTCGATATGAAAGAGTCCACACTGGCATGAGTTTTATTTATTTTATGTTTATTATTTACAGCTTCATTAAGAGAGCAAAATGTCTCCCATCTGTAATGAATTAGTGGAAAAAGAAGACAAAAGGACTTCATAATATGCTCTGACATCCACAGAAACCTCCTATATTTTGGACATACCTAATTCTGATTTTGTGCTTGAATTACTTTTGTGCATCTGCAATTGTACTCACGTTTTCTTTGTAAAGAAAGTTTTATGTATCAAAAGAGCAAAACAAAATAAGTTCTGGTTGGGAAAAACATCCTATTTAATATAATATCATCAACGTTGAGTGAGTTTATTTGAAGCCATTTTCTGATTCACTGGTATATATCTTTAAAATACAAAAACCTTATTTCCTAGTGGTGAACATAGAGATGGCTCCTATGATTTTGGTGTTATGATCATTCAAGCCAGAAGGAGATTTGGTCCCACAGGTCATCAGTAGAATTAATATTTGCCTTGGAGAACACTAATATGAATCCTTGATGGATTTCTGACTTGGATGTTAATTAGTCCAGGTGTAATGAGATCTATGAATCTCTCTAGATTATTACCTGGTTTGTTAAATTCTGATCTTGTGAACTTGGATGTGGCAGCCCATTTGCTGTCAGATCTATATTTTATCAGACTGACATAGAACCAGTAACAAAAGCATCCTGGTCTTCTCTTACCTGTGTTCCCTCTCACCAAGTCATGTCAGTTA
>JAOEHX010021488.1:20476-44109 GCA_025448015.1 Bolborhynchus lineola | reverse complement strand
AATACATATTTTGTGCTTTGCAGTAGCAAATGATCAAACTATATCACATGAAGTAAAGTGACAGAGTTAAACCACCTATTTCAATTATAAGCCTGTTCACTGTTGTTGACCTCTCTAACCATTTCAGTAGCATCTAATCTATCCTGAAATCTCTAAATAGGGTATGATCAAAACACATTGCAATTGCTTTTATAAAGAAAAAGCAGCCAGGCAACAAGAAGACATAAATACCAAGTTGGAGCTGCAGCTGAGGGCTGCCTTGGTGCCCCAGTGACATGAAATGGAGAAAACCTCTTGGGAGCCTTTGGTAAATCATGTCCCCCAGGGATGCTCCCCAAGACACACAAAACCCACAGAGCAACCTATGCACCTTTATGAGAGTGTTGTATGGAAAGTATTACAAAAGTGAAAAGCAGCATTGTTTTACCACTGGCAGCTGTGCAAACACAAGGAACCATCTGCTGCCATTGCACAAGTGCATGGGTGATCTGGATAACAATGGGCTGAAAACATGATCTTCCTAAGTAACTGAGGTTGGCTTTGTTTCTGATGTTTCTGTCAACAAATCTGGGGGTGAGAGTCACACTGAAGACATTCCCAACTTAGTTTCTGCATGTAGGTGTTGTATCAATAGTTTTAATGGCCATAATATTTAAGGCCTCCGGACAATGGCTGCAATTCATGGTTCTTAGGGGATGATACACTCAAACACCACTTCATGGTAGATGCCGACCACCTCCACAACAACCACTATAAAAAGACAACACACAGGAAAACAAACAGCATATTTTCGCAGCTTAATCCACAACAGTATCACATCCAAAATTCATTCACTGTTTTGGGGGGTTTCTGCTTCACTGGCACTGGCTTGCACTGTATGTCATGTCAACTATACAGTATTAAAAGCACACCACTGTCTTATAGCACATACCGCAATGTCACAATTCCTACAACAAATACTGTTATCTTGACTAGACTATTCACTGCCAACTCACATGTAGGCATCTGAGGAGGAAAAGCATCTCAGCTGCATACAGAAAATGGAGGCTGAGGTTATTAAATATAGCAAGAAGTTATTTAAGTATTATTGGGTTTTGACGGTGTTGTCTGGTGGAAGTTAAAGCAAACACTTGCTATTTATTCTTGACAACAGACTAAAAATTGTGGTACCTAACGGAAAAGCACATCACACAAAGGAAAGAATACCAGAGGTAGGGACTGATTTACAGCTCTCAGAAACCTAAAATTTATGGCTTTCTACTGTGACTTAGTACTTCCATGAAGATTGCATTGCCAAAGAACAGTACAAACACTGCCTAATTGATCCTCATGAATAATCTACTGATAGAAGTGACACTTTAACCCTCACCCTTTCAGTGTATCACTGAATCTTCTGCCTTATTTTTGAACTGTGAATTCTGCAAAGCATACACATAAGCATGTTTTAATAATTTCATAGAATTTCACTTGCCAAATAGTCCACCACAGCTTAGTAGAAGCTGCTTATCTTACCACAAACTGCTTCTTGATTCTTCCCATGATGAAGCATACTGCTCATATGAGTTAAATGTTTACCTAATTGTCTTGTATACACATTTGCATGTGCATTGTATCTGGATAAATATGCACATTAAATGCACAAAATCCTTCCATTTTTAAAAAAGCACTTCCCCTATAAAATGTTGTGAACCTCTCATCAGACTCATCAGTAGCTTCTCGTGACAACACGTGGAAATCATTGCTACAACAAATCATTTACTACATGAACTCATTGCTACAACTCTGAGGCCACCATTTGAATGGAATTCAAATAAAGGGTTAGATATTTACACAGAAACACTCCTAATGATATCAGATAGTATAAAGCTAATTATCAGGGATACAGACCCCAAGCGTTGGAACTTAAGCTAATTTTGTGTTTAGTAACACAACACTGTGTGGAGTTTTTCACCTACCCATCACCAATGTGTTTTATACTTGCAAAAGTCTGACAGGACACAGCCTTACACAAACAACCGGTTTGATCTGTTATGGCAATCCATAGCTCCTTAAAAATGTGGAAGAGATTTTGCAGTTTCCACTGTGAAAGCCCAAATCAGATGGCATTGAGTAGTAGTGCAATAATTATTTTTGTTTCAAATTAATGTCAATAGCATCAATAGTATTAATAATATAATTGAATTTCTAACCTATTATTCTTATGCATGACAGTTGTGTGCAACACACACTTCACTTTCACTCAGTTGTTACCTAAAATGCAATAATCATGTTACCACACAAAACTTTTTATAGAGCATTCATTCAACGTTCTTTATTGTACTGAATATTTTTTGAGCTACATGTATATTTTAATAATCATGAGTGAAAAATTTATAGGGAGCCTTTTTGCATCTTTTCAAGCATGAAACTGCCTTACTATAGATGAAGGACTATTCTGCAGAGGTGCACAGTGCTATGGCAGCTCCAGGATTACACAGATAACAGAGCACTGTACGAACACCGGAGAAGCATTCTACCTTACGATCATATTCGGATTTTTCCATTAAAGTAAAAAATTCCTTGATGTCTTTCTCCCCCCTCCCCTCCTTTATACACAATGGTACAAACATGATTTCATACATACAGCTTCTCAAACGATAAACTTTTTCCACTTGCAAAGTAAATTATAAATCATAGCCTCTGGAGACTACCTACTGATATTCTCTTAACGCACATGGCCAAGAACAATATACAGTTTCATGGCTAATAGTAAGCCTGTAATTTAATCATGAGGTCCTGCTGCCAGTTATGAATTGCTCCAGCTTTTATGATGCCAGCATTGCACCTTCTTTTGAAATGTAGAATGTATTCAGACATAAAACTTGAATTATTCTATTTGTACAAAGACTCCAAGGCAGTATCCACGTAAATGTTAACCCAGAGAGAATCTATTCTTTCTGGTTACAGCTGCTGATGCAGTTCACCAGGTTGAGACATGTTTCCTGAAGGAGGGAAAGCCAGGTAGAACTACCTCATATTTAAAGGCTAAGACTTAACAGAACCTACACAAAAATACATCTTACTTCAAAGGTCACCTTTCTTTTACATCTCTTGCAAGAGCTTGTATTTTATACCAGGAGAAAAGGGTGTCTGAATTCTAGCAAGCCTTGTAATGTAAACCAGCACCTTTCCCATGAAGCAGTGTTTTCATGTGACACATTTCATTTTCGTATCCGGCATAAAACTACAGTTGGAAAACCATATGCCCACAAGTTCAGGGAAAGCCTAAAGGAAAACAATGGAAAATAATTAGGTCAAGAAGGAAAGGAATTAAAACAGTGAAAAGAGGTGTGTAGGGGGCAAGAAGAAAAAGCAAATTTAGTTTGTACTGACGTGAATTCTTTTTATCATGAGAAGTCCTCAAATAGTCAAAGTTCACAAGTGTTATGTGCTGTATTACGTGTTTAACATCAGCCTCCTTGCAAATACATCATGGTATTGCCACCTGACACCACAGGACTACTACAGAGAGCAGGGATTTCAAAAAGTCTTTCCAAAAGAGCGTGACACTCTTTCAGAATGTCTAAAAACTCTGTTTCTATACGTTTTGTGGGTTTTTTTAATAAGCATTAGGTTTGATTGACTACTGGCAAAGTAATCTATTCTAATGAGGAACCTCTAGTGAGAGGATTTATGGATTCTTCCCAGTCTTTCAACAGTTAGAGGAGGTGAAAAAGACAGCACTTGGCAGAGTTCTGTAACTTCACTGTGTTCTTTATTTCAAAGTTTGCACTGACACCCACTGCTCCTCAGGGAATTTTTTTCCAGGTCAGTTCCAACGTAACACGTCAACGGCAGCAGAATTAGCATTGTCTGTCTCTCACCCTCGCCTTCTCAGTGACCTTGGAGATTTACGATAGGATCTGCAAAGTCTATAGGAATGGGGATGACACTGAGAACTGTGATCCGCAGAGCGTCAAAGAAAGCTACCCTGAATAAGAACCAATTCTCACTTCAGATTAGTAACCAAGAAGAATACACAATGAATGGATATAATGACTCTTGCAATTAAGAAACTGAAGAATAACTGAAAGTCAGGCTAACTCCATGTGGTTAGCACCACGGCAAGAGCAATGGGAATTACAGCCTCATCCTAGACCAAGTATCTCTGAAGGGAAAGGCATTAGTCAAACTTCACACAGTTCCTCCATTCATCTCAGCTGCCTCTGAGGGGACTGAAGAGCTGACCCATCATTTGACCTGCTGAATTGTAATTGGAAATACACATATCTGCTTCGTTTTCTTCAGGGATCTCTCTTCAAGGGTCTCATATTAGGTCCTAAAACTGAAGATAGTCAGGATACACATTCTGCATTCAAATACCTCAGCTATCTCCCACAAGTAGAACAGATTTGTACCTAAATTAAGACAAAACTGATTCTAGATAGCTTAGACCTCACTCTCACTGGGTGCTACATGGCTGCAAAAAGGATTGTAAAATGCTACTAACAAGATTCTACTGAATATCTCTCAGTGTATATATCTGCTCTGCACAGGTGTCCATGACTACAAAACCAAAAGGCAACAATGATTCTGAAGAGTCAGTTTAGTTATTATTACCTGCAAATATTATTTGTGCTGCAATTCTTGTGTTCTTCAGAAATTTTTCAGTTATACATATGCTTATGCATAGCTGATAGAAACAAAGGACAAAGCTTTCTTTATTGAAAGTAATCTTTTTTTGAAGCAGAATCATAAAGCAGAATTCCAACTTTTAGCATATATCACTGACAAAACTTGCCATTTTTCACAGGTTCATTAACATAAAGTCTTACAGCTTTATGTCTTAAGCAATCATAGAATATCTCAAGTTGAAAGGAACCCATAAAACTCATTGAGTCCAACTCCCTGCTCCTTGCAGGACTACCTAAAACTAAACCTAACAGCGTCATCCAGATGCTCCTTGAACTCTGACATCACTCCTCTCTTTGCTTCACAGCTGTATTCCTGGGTTTCTATGAAGTAGTATTTTTATTCCCTTCCAGGCAACGCAGAAACAAGTCAAACCCCACTGCTTGCATTCTAATCTAATGCCAGCTGTTTCCATGTAGACTGGCTGACAGCCAGCTTCCTGATGGATTCTTCTGTGGTTTGTATGAACAGAGGTCACAGACTGAAGTGCTGGGGAATACAACGTGCTCCAATATATGCTTAATAATATAGTTTCAAGATAACTGAGCAAGCGTTTCTCTTTCAATGTCTCTCCAAGATAATAAAGGTTGAGTTGGCCTCAGTATAAATTCTGAGGTTCTAACTAGAATGGACTAGGTTTACATTGCCCTTAATTTAGGGAGCTATTCTGAAGTTGTGATCCCTGTGTGTTAGCACTGAAATCCCTCCATTACTCTCTTTACATATATGGAAAAGATTCTTTAAGTCTCTGATGATTAGAACACTTTTTAGTAATGTTCTTTCTGTTGCTGCTTCTTTTCTGATTCAATCTTTTTGCCCAAAATGCCATTTCTGAAGGATGCAGAATGAACAATGGAAACATCATTCCACCCAGCTTGCATACAAAAGATGATTTGACTTTGCACCACTGACACTTTAACAGGTTGATGGCACTAAAATTAATCAATTCCACCCAGCAGCTGGACCCCAGCCACAGAAGTGTGTCATAACATAGAAGTGTTATGAATGATATAGTATATGTCATATGTCATTCTTATATCAAGGTAGAAAGAGTCACTGGGTTTTACTCTACAGAACGTCCAAGTCTAATGAGATAATGTAGGATTTCCTGTTCCAGGAAGGACATGAGACTATCAGGAGATTTTCAGTGCATGAGAAAACTGGACAATGCGGTCAAAACGGGCAACTTGTCCATGTCTTTAAGTTTATAAGAGGTATGTTTACAAGTGTATTCTCTCTCCATAAATACCCTCAATCTGCTTTACACACAAACTCAGGAAGCCAAACATTAGCCTTAATTACAGAACTATTAAATCCACTGGTTTTGTTTCGTTGATTAGCTGTAGTCAGAACACAGGGATAAAATCAGTTAAAACTATGCCTTAAAAATATGTTAGATTCCATCCTTGTGCATAGAAAAAAACAAAAGAAACAACTACCTCTTGGGGAATTATTATCATAACATACACCTTCAAAAAACACAGCTGAAATGGGAACTTAGATTATTTTCTATAGCTGCATTTTTCAGTCTTGAGTATATAAACCCACTGAATATTCTCAGGTTTGTTCTACTTTCTAAAGTACAGAGTCATTCCATTCTACATCTGAGCCACTTAAAATATACATAATATATTGCGCTTGGCCATTTTTGTGTCAGTAAATTATTTACAAGATGATTGTCAACACCAAATTATGGCCAGAAAAAACAAGTAGATAATCTGAGTTGCATAAAAACACTACTTTATATTCTGAGTTTATGCAGTATAACTCCTTGTCCCTACAGCCACACAATGAAGGAGTGGAGAAGAGATGCCTGGTGTTTGCTTACCTTACAAAGAACTCAACAGTGTGATCTGAAGGAACTGCATAAGTATCTCTGGTGAAAGAAATGAAGTAATTTCACATCAGAAAGGCAAAATATTCAAGCAGTCAAAATTCTGGGACTTCTGGTTTGTGTTCTTTAGAATTGGGGAAAACGTTCATGTTTGATGATCCTAAATGCCTTCGATCCCTTTGCATTGAAATCACTCAAAGATATAAATAAACTATTCTAAATAAAGTTCAGACTGACTGCAGCATTAGATATGTCTACTAATGTAAGTGACTGTCAGCCAAAATAAATTAACCTCCAATAGAAGTCATTTTCATAAAATTAATTATTCCAATGTCAGATAAAAGGGACAGGTAGACTCTCCCTGCTCCTTCACCTATTCTTTCCACTGAACTTCTCAAATAGGCTGTAGTTAGAAAAACTTAAGAACAGACCTGTATTTGCAGATTTTCTTCTGCTGCTTTTTCTATGCTGAGAGTTGGATTTTTTTCCTTAGTAAACTGAAGGATCTAGCAAGAAAAAATAAAGGATTACCAAGCAATTTATATGTAGTACCATTGCTATAAAAATATAAGAGGCAACTCAGCAGCGGAATGAACAACATTAAGCCTCATCAACTAGAACATGGAACTGAAATACTGGTGAGTACCATTTACCTCAGGGATTTGGCTTCTGCCACACTTCTGAAAAATTTGTCCAGATTTAGTCACTGTAAATCTTTGAACAGCAAGTTCGTATAGCTCACTGGAGACTCAAGAGTTTAGCTGCCAATGCCTGCAAGATTCAATCCACACTGAGAATAGAATGGTTCAGTTGGAAGTTCATCTAGTCCAACTAACATATTAAACACTACAGTCAAACCTAATTGCACTTCCCAATGCAGTTACAACTCCTGGCTGCAAACTGTCTGCTGCTATGATCAAGCACATATGCTTACGCAGAGCTTGCATGGGAATTCTTTTATACCCAGTTACTGTGCCATCCAGACATACTCTGAGCAAGAACGACCACTGCACTGAACAGAGCATAAGGCCCATAGGGAAAAAAAAGACAGCAGGCACGTAGCTGAAGTCTGTATTTTGTAAAGCATGAAGTAAACATATGGATAACTATTAATTATAAAGCAGGTCACAGTTCCATAGTTAAGATGGAGTTGTATTTTGCGCTTGTAAAAAGGATTCTCAGTGCTTGCTACATCTAAAAATAGGTGAATGCTAAGATGTGCAAAATTTTCTGAGATAAAACTGGTTGAAACCAATTAAAATTTGAGTTCCACATTAAAATGTAACTTAGACTGTGCTCGCCTATTGCTAAACTGCGAGTAAAGCTCCAAGCCTTTGGAGAGGAATTTCAAACATGCCCAGCGTTATAAATCTCAGCATTAATAACACTACAGATCAGACCCAAAGGAAATCCAAATGTGTTAAGACCTGGACCTCTATTAAGGCATCAAAACAGTCTTGACTGTGTAGCTGTGGAGGTGATGGAATGCTGCAGGAGACAGTTAAACCAACCACATGGCCCAATGGAAAACTGTGAGAGACTGTGCAGCTCTGGTTCTAGAGCTTTCCCAGCATTTCCTGCTATTCTGGGTGTCTCTGTTCCCCATAAAATTTCATGTTGTAGGCATGCCCTTAAGGGGAAGAAAGTATATTCTAAAAAGTAAAGAGAAAACTAGTATTGTTACAACCCAGATTTATCTAAACAAGTGCTACAAACAGATCTTCATTGTGATTATTGGCATTGTTAAGTTTCACTGACTGGCACTGCTGACATTCAGTCCTCTAACTCTGCTTCCGTGCCTCATAGATCAACTTAAGGCCAAATATACTAATACAATATTCTAGGTTTGTAATTCTTGGGCTGGGAATAACTCTTGCACCTGGCATACATAGAATCATAGAATAGTTAGGGTTGGAAAGGACCTTTTTGTGTGTACATTAAAGATGGTAATGCATCTTCTCAAATTTATTCCCTTGCTGGCTTAGTGTTTTATATGGGGGTACCAAAAACTGCTTAATTATCATAACAACAGTTTGCAAGGGAGAGCTATAAGCTGGTTGGGAGGAAGTTTCGCCAAACAGTAATTTTTATATAGAAATATATATTAAACATATGAGTAAGGAAAATTTACAATGCTTTAGGCAAGGCTTTGCTATGGCATAAAGATCCATTTCTTCTGCACAGAAATAGTCTCCTAACATTACAACATTCAAAGAGAGAATTGGAGCATATACTACTCAATTTTGCAAAACTGTTGAATTGTGCACCTGAGACAGTAAATATGGACAGCATGATAGACACACTTTTTATTCCAGCAAAATTATTTTGTGTTTTTATTCTCTGTCCACAATGCATCCAAACAGCTGCCCTGGGGCAAGACCTCAGTGCAATCAAGCTGTCAGGTTTAACATAGATATTCTATGAAAATAACTTCAATACATATATTAAAGATGATGGCTACCTGCAAAGTAGGCTATTCACTACTTTACAGGCAGTTCAGGCATTTTTATCTCTAAAATAGCAGGTTGCCATCAGATATTTAGAGGGTTAGTTTCATCACCAGCAGGATAAACAAAACAATGTTCCCCAGCCTTTAAATCCCTTTCCTATGTCTTAACAAATTCAAGGCAGAATGAAATAGTTGTGCTGTCAAACAATACTAGATAGAGTATGAGTCCTGTCAATTTGTTGGACTAAACTGCTTTGTTCAAAGAGACCTTGGACTACAGCTTCAGGTTTGCTTCATGCACTTGCCTGCTTTATTATTCGGAGAATAAACAAGGGTTTGGGAAATTAATATCTAAGTTAGCAAAGCATAAGTTGCAGGTCACAAATACAATTTCCTTTTTTTTTTTTTTTTTCAGATTAAGCATTTGTGTGCTCTTAATCCCTTTGCATCCCAAAGGATTAAAATTATTTTAAAGAAATAGTCCCTCAACCTCTTAATATGCTCGATTCTGCTGTTGCTCTGCCTAAGGTGATGAAACTTACTTGGAAATAAAATGATATTTACAATAAGAGTATTTTTACTTCTTGGTTGCTATAATTTTTAAGCAACAAACATAGCTGTATTATATTTCTCTGGGCACATGAAGGAGAACAAAGACATGAATTGTAAACAGTATGCAAGAATTTCCCAACACCAGATATTTTGGGTTTGTCGTTTCTATAGGTAGGAAAATACAGCAAAGAGCAGTAAAGTTTGTTTTCTGGAGCAAAGTGAAGTAAGCTTCCCAAAGCCCTTGCCATTCTCAGAGAAAGAAGGAAATCGGAGCACTAGCTTGCCACATCCTGTTGGTTCAATGGACAGGAATACTATGGGGCTTTCAGTCATTTGGATGTTGTTATGGGAACCACAAAGTTAGAGAGCCAACAATTGCAGGTATCAGTAGAAAAATCCATTTTTTCTCCAAATTCATTTTGGTTGGTACTCTTCTCAACACTAAAAATCAATAGCTACCTGATACAGAAGTCACATCCATCCCTTTCCATGCACTGCAAACCTCAGCTTATACTTGATAATAAAGACTAATGTAAAACCTTATTTCCTGTTCTGTGCGATAATGTCAAAACATTTTAATTCTAGGCTTGAACACAGCTTGCTAAATAACCCGCATTTGTTTTTTCTTGTTCTGAGACTCGAATAGTCTATGTCAAAATGACAGTCTAGCAATTAAGCCATTACTCCACATCAGTAAGACTGCAAGAATCAGATCTTTAGTATGTCTATTTGAAGCATGAATTTGAATGAAGGGGAATGTAAGAAGCAACAGTTCAACAAAACCGCTGAACACACACTTAACTTTAAGCTCGTTCTTAATTGCTGTGTGGCACATAGGCCACCAAAAATAAATGCAAAGTCTTATTCTGCAGCAATATCCAGTTTACAAATCAGTGCCCTGCATAAATCAAATTACGGTAAGAGGCAGTCATAGTAAAACACAGCCACTATAGAGATTTAATTAAAGCAAGCCTCTGATGATGTCATCAGTAAACCACAGTTTGCGCTCTGTAAACAGCAATTACTCCAGAACTGCAGAATTATTAACTTAATCCTATTTATCTGCTCCTTGGTATAAAGCTTTCCTGTTCAAGCTGTGTGTTATAGTCCACGGTGATTCTAAACAGCATAAACATAACAGGGATAATATAGTTGAGTGTCAGTAAGTGCATAGTGGGGCTTTAACTGGGACATTCGTATTGAAGGAAGATTGCATCTAATGAATAACAAATTGCACCTTATGGACAGCCATTAAGGGGTTCTTATTAAGTAAAATCTGAACCAAAGTCTATATTCAGAAAAGAGTCATAGTCGCTGCAGTTCTCATCTTGTGTTTGACTGTCAGAAGCCAGTAGAATCCATAACTGTATGACAGGTGCTCTGGTTGTTAATACAATACACAGAAGAAAATCAGTCCTACAAACACCTGAAGCTACGCTCTTTAGTTACTTCATGTTTGTGCATGTTTATGTCTCCTCTTTTAGCTGAATAACTTCTTCAAAAGTAATAGCATGAACTGCTTTTTCATCACACCGTTGTTACGTTGGTGAGACTCCACTGAAATTAGTGAACTGTTAGTAAATATGGAGAACAAGGTTCACAGGGCAAAATCCTGGGCCAGCTGGTCTGAAGGAGTTTTTCAGAACAGTTAAGATCCCTATAAATTGCATTAGAGAATTTGAATTCAATGATACATGAAAAATAGAGGCCAGTTTCTTCTACTGTGGTCACATTGGAAACACAAAATAACTGATTCCACAGGGACTAGCTGCAGAATTCTTATTAAATGCTATTACCTTTAAAACAGTATTAGAATAGTTAGGGCTGGAAAGGACCTTAAGATCATCTAGTTCCAACCCCCTGCAATGTTTAAATACATTGAAACACATCTATGGATGAAAACTTGCTGCTGTCCTATATGTGTGTAAACACGTGCACAAGCTTTACAGTTTGTTAGCATCGTGTCTCATTAATGCAAACCCGTATGTTATAATTAAAGTTCTCTGTCATTAGAGGCACACTGCTAAGACAATTCACAAACATGTCTGATTTCGTCTGCAAAGAATGACAGGCTATAAACAGCACATTAAGCAATTTGAAAATCATTTGGGAAAAAAACCCTCAAAACTTACAATCTGAATTACTGAAATTGCTCATGCCAGTGTTAAAAAAAATAACCCAAGACAACCCACAAACACCTTGAGACTCTCCAATAGAAATTATTCAGCCATTCTTGTAAAGCTAATCTACAAAATACAAGTCTTAAGGCTTTTCTTAAGAAAGTAATAATTTAAAACTCTGCTTGCCCCAATAAGTAAGGCTCCAAGACAGTTTTGATCCATTGATGAATTCTTCCTAATATGTTCCCTGAGGTAGAGTTTTCCTAAATCTGTTAGACATTTATAGTCTTTCAGGATGTGCTGCCTGAGATGGTCTATCACACTGTATTAACTTGACAAGGTAATGCAGCACTACCTTTTATTTTCACAGAAAGAACTATGTTTGACCTTGGAAATACTAACAATAGTTTATTACCCCTAACCTTACCAGAGGGACATTCTGATGTATTACTGCAAATTATTACACTAGACATACGATACACAAGTTCCATGTAGAACGTTACAGAGCGGTTATTCAGAACAAGATCCCAGGTCTATTAAAAAATCACAATATTGTTTCTACCTAATACCCAGTTCTCCAAAGAAAGGCAAAACAAAAGCATTCACAGGATCTAGCAATTTATAAAACAGATAGCAGAAGAAAAAGCTTAGTGGGTCATCTATGCTGTCCCTATCAGCATAGAATCATAGTACTAACTCATCATGGTTTGAGCCCAGCCTGTCACTCAGAAACCAGGCAGCCATTCATTCACTCTTCCCTCTTTCCTCCCCACACCCCACTCCCAGAGGGATGGGGAGGAGAATCAAAAGAAAGTAACTCCCACGGGTTGGGATAAGAACAGTGCAGTACCTAAGGTATGACACAAACCACTGCTGCTACCACCAATAACAATAATGTTAAGGGAAATAACAACGGAGGAGAATATAACCGCTCATCACCTGCCAACCAATACCCAGTCCAACCCGGCAGTGATCTCACCCTTCCGGGTAACTGCCCTCAGTTTATATAGTGGGCATGATGTGCTGTGGTATGGAATACCTCTTTGGCTAGTTTGAGTCAGGGGTCCTGGCTCAGCTTCCCCTCCTCCCTGGCAGAGCACGAGACTCAGAAAGTCCTTGGTCAGAGTAAACATTACTGAGCAGCAACTGCAAACATCGGTGTTATCAGCACTGTTCCCAGGCTGAAAGTCAAAACCACAGCACTGCAGCAGCTACTGAGAAGGAGAAAAATGGCTGCTACTGCTGAAGACAGGACATAACTCCTCTTGCAATCATAAATAATCTTGAACCCTAAAAACAACTACTCTTCTTCCAGTATACACACTTACATTTGTGATGATAAAACAAACTTTAGATCTCCTCCCTTATTCTGTAACAGCCTCTGGAAGGGTACCTTGAGTATTATTGCACTGACAGAAAGATCAGAGCTACAGCAAGCACAGTTGTAAACCCTCTCATGCAACAGATTTTGTGAATTTATGCATCACGATAAGCTTCCAGGAATAACAGTTATTTGTGCATTAATCTTCATCTTAATAACCCTTTCACTCCACATAAATTAGCTATACTTAGCTGTGTCATGAGACAATATACTGCAATGTGCTCGAAGGAAAGTTTCTCTTTCATTTATCTTTCTTACAATGACTCTCCACTTAAATGTTTACCAAGGAGCCAACGCAAAATGTAACCAGTCAGCAAAGGAGTACAACTAAAACAAGGGTTCTTTTCTACCCTTTTGATGTTCTTCTAAGAACACATTTATGTATATTACTTTAAAATAAATCTTAACTAAAAAGAGACTAATTTTAAAAGCTTTGTAATTGAAAAATTCTCCATCTGTAGTATTTTTAAGCAGCAATTTGAGACACATTGTTCTTTTTTTTTCACAGAGTTTTTATAATCACCTATGTTACAGCAATTCTTAGGAACCCTTTTAATGAGGTTTTGCTGGAATAGCAGATACTAAGTGACAGTAAGCCCTTGTGACTTGTTAGACATCAACCAATACAGTAAGCAAGACACAGTGCTTCCAACCACAACATCGAGTTTTGCTCTGTGTGACATTCACTGAAACTAGGGGAGTCTGCTTAAATCCTGCAGATACACTCATCTGCTGGAAGTTAAGCATGTATATATTATTGCTGTACTAGACAAGATTTGTCTCTTGCCTGAAGTTTGGTATATGGACCTACTCCTTGCAGTATTAAGGCTCTATTTCAGTTTTGTATCATTACGACAAAGAGCAGAATTAGTTCCAATATTGTTTACAACAGATGTACACAGTGGAAGTAGAAAGCCACATCTCTGAAAGCTTTTCTTGACCTATTGCAACTCCTGGAGACTTCAAACATCCATAGCATGATTCCAGCTCCATCCAGGTATCCAAAAGATTACAGCTACTCATTTTGTAAAAACTTATGAACGAATGAGGGAACTCTCTGAACATATGGGTTTGAGATCTGCCAGCATCCAAGGCCAACTTATTTTTTGTTAATCTATATGTGTAAGACGTCTGAGGCATTGTATAAATCTCCTTTTAAAAGCCTGAAGTCAAGAGCTGAGAAAGAAGAAACAAGATGTTTGTTCAGAGAATGCCACAAAGCAGAGTTTCTCTTCTCAAATAAGAGAAATACGGAGACTTTAAACTAAAACTCTTTTTGCAATACATTCTACAGATTAATTTAATGTAAATTTGGGGTTTTCTTTTTAAAGATGTAATTCTAAAAGTCCTTCCCTGCTGGCTTTGTTCTCCCCAGAGCCACCATCTTGGGTGTTCTTTTTTTTTTTTGGCAATTCCCCCAGATCTTGGAACTTTTTGTTTTCTTTCTTGCACATTAGTTCTTTGGGTGCTACTGTGATCAACAAAGATCACTGTATTCAGGCAAACCTGAGATCAAGCACTGTGCAATAGCAACTGCCTTTCCTCTCTTCTCCTTGAAACTAAATGCTAAGCTTCCATTACTATGGTCAGAATTTTACCCCACCTTATGGGACAGCAAGTTCTTTAAGGCCTGAGAAAGCAACGCTGGTTTATATTGAAAACTGACTTTTAAATAATATTGGTTTTTAAAGCAAAAAAAAGTACATAAACTTTTTTTTTTTGTTAAAATATTAACATAACTATTACTTACATTGGAAGCAATAGTGAACTTTAACTTCTTTTCTAAATAAGCAACAGCGTCTTCTACAGACAGGGAAGTTTCTAAGTGAAGCATTCAAAGACCAGCCACCAACTGGAATGCCCAGCAGCAATAAATTAAACAGGTTAAACCCAATGTAGATTATTTCATTAAGATATTAAAATCCCTTAAATTCTGAACTCCAGCATATTGGAGTCCACATTACTCAGGAATAATGGCATCCACAAAGGGGGTTATCCTTCTTCAATTTCTTAATTTCAGACTTACAGCTGCTTCAACCAAGCTTTCTCCAAGTGCCACCATAGAGATGCAAATTCACTGTTGACAACCCCTACCCTTCTAGTAATCTGAAATACTTCAGCATCACTTTTCAGCTGTAGGCTTCCCCCCCTCAATCATCTTTTGCCTGACAGATAAAAGATCTATCAGAATATCTTTCTGCAGGAAGGATCCTGGATAACATCATGCCAAAAAAATGCATATGACAAAGTTTCTCCATACACACAGTTCTTCCACACACCCTTCAAGCAGATAATGATTTCCTTAAGTTTCACTTCTCCATTCTAATCTGAAAGGTTGAACAGCAGATAACACACTTTTTAAAATAACCATAATCATGCAAGACGTTAGGGCCTAATGACAGTGCCGTAGTCAAAGTACATTAAGTCAAACAACGGGAGATTATCTGTCAACCTCGCAATCTCATCAAAAGCACCACTGTGCATGTTCAGGATCCGTTTTATATAAAAATAGTATCAATCAGACCCAACTGTTAATTTTGTTTCAGCCCTTTAGAGCATAAGAACCGATCTTCAATTATCATGTCTGGGATTCCTTGTGGCATCACGTTTAACCTTAAAATATTTACACAACATTGGATTTTCTACCTGCTCTTCTGGAACTTTTAATGGCAGTTTGAGATTTGTTACAAAGAGCACCGATAGTTCACAGAACTTTAGGCAATTATTTTAAGAATCCCTGGTATATCCAGGCATTGTATTTTACAATTTTCTATTATCCAAGCATTAGAAACTTGAGGGTATTTTGCATTCCTCCACGTGACTCTTCTAAGGTATTAAATTTTGCCTAACAGAGAAATACATCACTATTGCTTTCAAGGCATAGAAGAAAAATACACCCAAGTTGTGTCCATAAGGGATAATATATGCACCATCTTCCTTCAATTTGTTTAGCCATAGTTATTAATATTTAGGCTTTTAGGTTTTTAAGGTCATAAACTTCATAATTTCATTCAGTTGTGAGGGAATGAACTCAAGCAACAACTCAATATTCAAGCTTCTCCCTTGTCTGATTAATTTTTATCCTTGTGAGGGAACTTGAAAAGCTCCTTTATAAGACTGCCATGAAAAGCTCTGATATACATTCTCAGCAAAACAAAGTAGCCCTTATTTTGATCTTATATAGTGTCTGACTTGGAATCCACTATAGCTCTGAGAAAAAAATGGTGTGAATTTCCATTATTTTTCACCTTATCAGTATAAACAATCAGAAGTAACACCACCAAAATCTGTAGAGCTGAATCACTTCCAGTAATGTGCTAGATCAGAATTAAGTCCTATTTCTTTGTAGCAATCCAGACTGGACTAAGCCTTACTTTATCTTACTGGTAAGGCAAAGGGATTCCTGTCCTTATTATTAAGTGCTTTATATAGAGTGTAATCTCACCTTGTAGTTTGTACTTGTTCATCTTGTACCTATGAGAGCACTATGGAGCTGCTCCCAAAGGAAGGTCACATATAGTCATCTTGGAACACTTAAAAACCGATGATATGCATACAAAGTCAGGAGTGAGATCAGATTTAAATATTAATGTGAAGATTTAGAGGTTTTTTACAATATACGAATTAAAAAGCCAAAAACCTGCAGCCTTATTGTACTGCAACTGCCATTGAGTTTTAATTTCATGAAGTTTTTCATATCTTGCTAAACTCAGTATGAAATGAAAAAATCTCCAATCTTTTGATGTCCCCAAACCCTGTATTAGTAGAATCACATGTATATATAAATCAACTAAAGAGTTAGATCAGATTATCAATTACTTTAAAAGTATACATACATTCATCCCATATAAGCAGAGTTGGTTTTTTTCTCCATTACTGTGAATTATTTACACCAGAAGTGTTGATTCATGTAACTTAGGTTTCATCAAACTTGACCTACAAGAAATGCATGCATCTGATGTCGTTCTCTGAACTATCAATTTTTCTCCATCCATCTGTCTTGCACTCACTATGTTCTGAGTACTCTCTGAAGAATAATGCTGGCATCTGGTCATAGTATAAGCATTCCAAATTACTGCATAGATGCATGGCACAGTAGTTAAGAAAACCCAGTGGCTCCTATGTAAATAACCACGAAACTTTGCTACTTTCTGTAAAACAATCTTTAAAGATTGTTGCATTTTTACTCTATTAATTATTTCTCCTTTATTTCAGCCACTGAAGTCAAAGATACCACAATATTCTGCTGCTGTATAGGTTTACCACTAGTGTGAATTCCTTTGTCGTGGGTGTTTTTTTCAAGGAATATGCATTCCATATTCTGTTTACTACTGAAAAACGAGATTTTTAAATCCAGTAAAAAGTGCACTTTTAAATAGAGTTTCCTACAGCTTTCCTAAAAATGGAGCAAGGAATCATTTGGAAAATATTTCAGATTACTCTTTTAAAATAACATTAAACTGCTATTGAAATTAAGATAAAATTTCTGTAATTAGTATGCATTCCTCTCTTCTGAGCACAGAACAGCAATAATAACCTTGAGCTACAGCTATGAGAGTGGTAAAACGTACTGTCTGTGTCCACAGCCTGGATTTCTGCAAAATTAATTTCTGTAGTAGAATCATGATAAGAGACCTGGGGAAAAGAAAGCTCACCGGTGTTCATCTGGACCCTTGTCCTATCTCAAACAGATTCAGAGATATAATATAATTGGTTTTGATCATCTTGAAATATAAAAGAAGAGCTCATAGGGAAGAATCACAGAAGTGAGAAGAAGCACTGCTGAAAAGCAGCAAAGCACTGATTAGATGCCAGTCAAATTATAGACAGCCAGGAGAAGGGATGAGCTGATGTACACAAGGATGCAACCAAGGAGAACAGTGGCGACAAATACATTATTTTGGCTGCTAAAGATAAGGACGTGCTGGTGAAGATCCTCTGCACCAAATAACTGGAGGAAACTATATTGGGACAACCTTAATTTTATGCCAGAATAGCAGTGCTTGTAAAAACCAGCTGGCACACTGGCTCACTCATCTTAATCCTCTTGCTTCATCACCCTGAACTGACACTGTCTGGTCCATTTATTCCTACAGAGTTATGGAATCTAAGCGTGATGTCTCAACCACAGTCATCAGCGAATCTGGAAAATTCATGCATATACACAAGTGTGCGGGCCCAAAAGATTAATACAGACAAAAAAGTCATTAAAAGTAGTGGTCTCATTATGGCAGAAAACCCTTCACTGAAATCCCCATAGAGGCAGATTCCTCAGGATTTAAATCTTCAGCTGAAACTTTGAAGTTTCTCATGCTCTGCTGGTGAGGAGGGACATAAGACACTGGGAAGGAGCAGAGCCAGCACACCAGACCCAAACTAGCCAAAGGGATACTCCATATGGGCTGTGCATCAGTCAGCAGGTGGTGAGCTGATCTATGTATTGTGCATCACTTGTTTTTCTTGGGTTTTATTTCTCTTTTTGTTGTCCCTCTTTTCATTATAATGATAGTATTTTATTTCAATTATTAAGCTGTTCCTACCACAACCCACAGGTTTTACCTGTTTTCCCCGATTCTCTTCCCCAATTCCTCAGGGGGTGTGGTGCTGTGTGAGCAAGGGCTGGTGATAAACCATGGCAATCTGAAAAAAGCCTGTGTGCCTGATAAAAACAGCCTTCTACAACACTGTCCAGGGACCGCAAGAATGTTGTTTAAGTCTTCACAACATTTTATGAGTAAGCATACGGGAGATAATACCACTCAACCAGCATCCTTGATGGGTGGAATCATGGACCCATTATAGCATCTTCATACGGTAAAATCAGGAGATTTAAGAAAACCAGAAGAAATCACACTGGATCTTGTACAGTACACAGTGATTTCAGCTTTCTGTTAATTTTTTTTTCTTGAAATACTAAAGTTACCACTTTGAAGAATAGAAAACACTCTGAAATCTAGTCTCATTTCAAAGTGCTTAACATTTTATGCGTACCTGAAGCATGTCCTGAAGAAACCTTTAGTGTTGTAGATGGGTTTTGCTTCACTTCTGGAGAAAACAAAAGAAGTGGGGTGGTTGTGGTGGAAAGAGCATAGCTAACCCTCCCCATAGTCTCATGGTAATCTTTGGAAGTCTTCCACCAAGTGTGATCAAGCACATGTTGATGCATTAATGCATTTCAGTAGTGATATTCAGCTCCAATTCAGTAGATTCTTTTTGTACTTATGGTTCCAGGTTGTGCTTTCTTCCGCCCCCCCCCCCCCCCTTCAACTAGAAGGTTGAGAAAGTTTCCATGATCGTACTTGTCTGTATAAAGGTTAGATACAACCAAAAGATTTAGTCTTTGTCCAAAGTCCTCCCTAGCATTTATGGGCAATTTCAGGCATTTTTCAAAGCACTCAGGTCACTTACGCCTGGGGCATCATCTGAATCATGAAAGAGCTATCCCAGCAACCCATGGCTGGATAGCCAGACCAGCTGGTGTTTGAAGACACAGATTTCTTAAAATAAGATCTCTCTCTACACTGTAGCCAAACTCGTGTGGAGTAGAATCATTACAGCCCCTGTAGTCTTCCTCTGTGAGGCTCTAAGAATGTTTTCAAACATTTACATTTCAAAAACGCAGAACCTGTTGTCTTGATCCTTTATGTTACTTCACTAACTCTACTCCATAAAACACAGCGGGGCAAGATGGCTAGGTCATTGAAAATGTCTTCCGACAGCTAAATAGGAATGCCTATTGTTACATCTGTATAACACAGAAGATGGGATAATTCAGAAACTACACCAGCCCCTTCTCCTGACTGTACAGACATTGTCCATATCAGCTTAATGGTACTGAACATAAACACAGCTGTACTATGGCTTTATCAGGATAGCTCTCAGACTCACAAAAGCCATGAAGCATACATTTGAATCTATTCACTTTGCCCTCAACTTTTACCGCTGTGCCTTAGAACCGCACCTCCTCTGTTCCTGCACTCCTAAGCACAATCATATTAAGCAGGAAGCGAAGGAATTTAACTGCGAGTTTGCTAGCATTTCTGAATTTAAAATCAGACCTAAGAAGTATATAAATCTAATTCTAATTTTATTTATGTAAATTCAAATCACATGGAGAAACCAAAAATCTGTCATTCTGTTTGGTTTGGGGCTTATAAACAGACACCATATTATGTTATTTAAACCCAGTAAAAAGTAACAGGATTCTTGCGCTTGCAACAGTGTTCACTGCAGAAGATACTTCCAGAAGTATGGTGAAGCCATTGTTTAATGTCTCCCTTGAGACTTCCAGCTATGTAATGTGATATTTTTTTCTTTCTCTTCTAGCATTCATTATTGATGTACAAGTATATTTACACCATAAAAGCAAAGCAGCCGGTTAGCAACCCTTGGGAATACACCCTTGTTAAGGGAGATTTTAGCCCCATCCCAAGAGTTTACTGCATTCAGGTTGACTCAGTAAGGTGAAAAACAACCCCAATTGAAGCTACTTGCTACTCACACACTCACTGTTTTCTGAAGCGCTGTCCCCCCTTGGGAGAAAAGGAAAGGCAATATAAAAATCTGCTGGGACAACCCCACAGTAATCAATGCAATTGCTTGCTTGGTTTTGCACTGTAAATCTTTAAGTGAAGGAAAATGGAAGTGCAGGAACAAACCATCAAATGGTGTTTTCAGGGTACCTATAAGACCTATACCTTCTGCAGGAAACACTTCTATCCAAGAAAATAGGAATATGAATTGTTTTACATTACTTTCAATGAAATCTTACTAGAATATTAATTTTCAGGTTGCAACAGTATAATTCCATTTTGCCTGTTAAAAGTGTTCATAGCTCGCTCTCCACGTGGCTCTCCAAGTTTTTGATAAGGGTTTCTTCCTTACCAGCTAAACTTTTCAGGAAGAGTAAGTCATCATCCAAGGAAGTGCACCAGTGGAAAATACCACATAATACAATATTAATCATATATATGTAGAAAAATGAATGCAGGATAATTACTTGGCTTACAGGACTCAAATAAGCGAGCAAACCATAGGAACTACGTGGCTGAAAAACCTGATTTGCTACAATCTACAACTCGGTTGGGTAGTACTCATCAGTGACTACAAGAACCAGAGACTGCATCAGGAAATACAGTAGGTCAAAACAACCTGCTGCATCTCTCAAAAAAGCATACAAGATTATTTGTACAGGAGAGTGCTCTCTCTAAAGGAGAGAGCTCCCTCAGTTTTATAGCTCCAAATACTAGAAAGTGTCAATAAACTATACCCCAGAAGATAAAAAGTCTTGTGAAAGGAAGCTAAGAATTAAGGGCGTACAGCAGTGGCAAGATTTTCGTCTGGAAATAGTTCCATGATTCCATTTTCTTGGCTAGAAAGCTGACTTTCATTAAGCGGCCTGTCTTAAGTAGTGGAGCTTTCTATTCCCTTCTCTTTTGGCTCACTGTCTTGCCACTTATGTAAATAAAATGTTCCACCATTCTGTACTAATTATACAAAAGTCAGCAGCCCTTAGAAGATTTACCATATTCACACCTCACTGCAGAACACAACAGTCACTGAAAAAAAACCCCTCTTTTACCTCCTTTTCTCCATCTTTAAATTAAACTAATTACACTGCTGCTTCTTTTCTTTTACTCACTCTCAGAAACCCTGAAAATCCATGCCCTTTTTTTCTTTTTTTCAGTCTTTATGAGCATCAGATTTGTTGTTTCTGCTTTTCAGGTAGAAGAGCTGTTCTCCTGGTCTTCCAAATGAGTGTTTAATGGTTTAAGTCCATATTTGTTACATGCATATAGGCGAGTGTAGGAGCAGGTACAGAACAAAGGTAGAAAAATAGTCAAATGCTTTTACTAATCTAGATAACAAGGCTTGAGGTAATCTTTTTTCTGGTTTGAACACTATTAAGTATAGTTATTGCAACCAAGGCAAATAAAAAACCCACTATAAAACCAACCACAAATTTTATCTTCCCTGACGTGTCAAAGTGGCATGGTTATTGCTAAAAATAAGGAAATAAGCTGAAAAGATTCCACCCAAGATGAGGAATTGGCAGCGACAAAAGACACTACCATATTTAAAGACTTTTTAAACAGCATGGCCTAAATGATGAAAATAGGTTAGCTTCCCATTCTTAACATTTTCACATCGAACTGATTTAAAGTGCTACAAGGCAAATGTATTAATTCCAAGAGGAAACAAGCTTCCACTAAAATTAATCAAGGTATCCGAAATCAGTACTTTGGTAGCATCTTTGTTTTTAAGCTTAACAGTTCAACAGTGACTCTTTTTGAGACAATAACAGCATAACCACCTCAAACTGTTCACAAGGAGGCAGTGAGTATTCTCTTTAGAGATCAAACTGATTTTGAAATCTTAAACTAAAATTTCCATCACCAGCTCTATGCTCCTTTGTTAATGGTACTTTAACAAGAACCCAGCCACCAAACACAATTAAGTACTTTCCATTTCCAGTTAAATCAGTCCCACCCAAATTACTAGTTAAATCAAAAAGTTTCTTCATGCTGCAGTAAATTAACGACTATTAATGGCGCAATGGGAGTTACAAATGGATTGTTACTTCCTTGAGGTCAGTTCTCAACACAGCTGAAAACAATCTGGGTTCACTTTGCATTGTTCTCAAAAAGGACATATTGAAGGGAAATACCATAAGCACTGGGGCCTGATATCTGTAGATAATTATTCACGTGGTCTACACACAAAAAAAGGAAAGCATGGTATGAGAGATACAACAGAAATGCTGTTTGCACCCTATTGAGCACAGGGGAGAGACAGCTGTTGAAGTACAGCTCGTATCTTTTAGTTACCAGGAAAAGGTGTCAGGAGAATTTAAGTACAGCAATTCCCTGAACATAGGCACAACAACGTTTAACACCCAGGGAACAACGAAGGGCAGAAAATGGATGTCATAAACCTTAACAACAGGCACCAGTGAAGACAAGAATGTGTCAGGCAAGGTTTACCTGTGAGATGCAAAGGGAAGGTAAAGGGGGAAAGATTATCAACAGTTTGCTGAACGTGATGGCTGGATAGAAGACGGGCAACTGCGGAGCATGTGTCATACAAGGTGGACATTATCACAGAAGTAGTAACTGCTGTTCACCTGCACTAGGGGTGTGAAAACTGAAGATACTTCATCTCGTTTTTTACGCTACAGACTAATAAAGACACGATAAAAAGGTGCTTTCTTGAACAACACACTTTGGTGAGAAACCCATGATGCCAACCGTTGATAAGACAAAAAAATGACCTTGCAGTTGATGGGATAATTTACTGCGTCTGCCTGCACGGCTCTATCATAAGAGACAGCTTGTCAGAAAGGAAAAGAAGGAGCAGAAGCTGGCTGCCAATCTTCGACTCAAACACTCCCTGAGCTCACTGAACGAAACCAAACCCAGCTCCGAAACTTCGCCGCGCTGCCAACCCGCAGGCTGAACGAGACACCACACAAAGGGCAGGAACGGGGGTTAATTTGCACCTCGGGGCTCCTTGGCTTCATTACATACCTGCGATTTGCCTCGCTGGCTCACAAAAACAAACCACAGCCGGCGGGAACAGCGCCGGCTGAAGGCAGCCGCACCCCAGCGTTCCCGGGCGGGCCCCCCC
>JAOEHX010021488.1:0-19855 GCA_025448015.1 Bolborhynchus lineola | reverse complement strand
AAGTTCGGGCTGCCTGGGGGGCGGGGGAGAGCAGGCACGGGCTGTGTTCCATCAACTTCGCGCTTAGGTGCTTTGTTTTTAACGTGCGTTTATCCTGGGTGCGCTTCTTTTATAGTTACTCCTTTCTTTTTAAATAAGGGGTGGGGGGAATCTCCCACGAAACTTTTCCCTTTTCGGAAGGCGCGACTGAAACAATACCCGATGCATTGTTTAAATGTAAAACCTCCGGCGCCTTTTTCATTTATTTATATATATATTTTTTTTTTCGGTAGGGTTTTATTGCCGCCGCTGTTGTGATAGCGCTTTCCCCTCTTGTGTTTACAGCTTCTGTGAGGGAGAGACGCTGAGAGGAAGAACCGGGATCCCTAAGCTGCATAAACAAGGAGAGCAGGAGTCCATCTAAGCAAAGCTGGAAGGATTTCACCTTGTTGCTGTTTGTTTAGGGATATTATCCCTCCCCCAGCCCCGGCCGCTCTCCAGCAGAGCGTTTGTTTCGTTGCTGCCTCCACAGCCGGCCAGAAAAAAAAGCGCTTTACATGTTAGAGGTGATTTTTTATCGTGGTGTGCCTGCAAGAGAGACATCAGCACCAGTGTTCGAGGGGGAGGAGGGAGATACGATCGACTGAGGTTTTCCCTACCTCCGGCTGAACGTGAGAGTTCAAGTGACATCGCCGCTGGCCTGTGGCGGACTGACTGCACAGCGAGCCGGAATCACAGCCGGAGCTGCTCGGTTTACCTGCCCGAGGACCCTTCAAACCCTCCTGTCGACGATAGAGATTTGTATTCAAAGGAAAATCGGATTAATATAAACTATGCAGAGCTTTGCGGGGATATCTGGAGACTACCCTGTCTGCATGGCTAATCTTGAAATTGTCTGAAATAAATCCTTAGTGCAACGAATAACAAGATACTTTCAATCAGTTGGTGGGCTTTTTTCTCCTCCTGCCCTAGAATTTTAACACTTCTACGGGAAGGTTTTCACAGGAGAATGGGACACACGCTGGAAAACTCACCGCGCTTCATAAGAATCAGGGGGGGAGCAGTTTCCATCATCGTTGCGGTATGAAAGGTACTCTTTGGATTGTCTGCTGGTGTCTGAGATGGAGCAGTCGCTGTTTCTGTTAGCTGTGTGCTGAAGGATCTGGATTTACTGAAATACTGACGCCCATAAACTTAGTCGCTTTCTGTGGAAGGCATTGGATGTGACAGCGCGGAGAAGCATGTGTTTCACATTTCTGACTGGTTGTTTTGGTGCAATCAATACCTCCACCAGAAACATTGACTTGGGTGGCGATTATCATACCGGGAGGCACGGGGAGTGCTGCGTTCGGGCTGCATACGGAGTGAGCACAAATCAAAGCGTCCGCAGCTCCTGTGAAGTGGGGGGATCGGCTCCCCCCAGGCTGCGGGGCAAAGACAGGTGGGGTTATACCCACCCCACCGCGGAGAGCCCGGCCTCGAGGTACGGAATGAGCAATGACCAAAGTGCTGTCAGGAGTGGCAGGCAGTCGGATCGGATGGGGAGCAGTGAGGCAAGAACCGCGGATCGAGAAATTACTGCCCGGAGGAATAGCAGGCGAGGCGGAATGATGATAAAGTTTAACTTCTGTTTCATCTTCTGTCGGGGATGGTGGGCGTTTCTGTTGCTTCAACTCCACATGTTGCAAGCCCTGGCACAAGGTAGGGCTAGAGACGTTTTTGTTTATAGAAATGCCGCATCTGCCTTCTCAGAGGAAGGGAATCTCGCTCGGGTGCAGAGAAACCCTTTTACTTTATCCTTGTCAGAGGTAAACTGCAGAATTTGCACTGAGCTGATTTAATCCAGCAATGGTCGTTTCTTACACACAATCGTTTCTTTATGGAACAGGGGTTTGCAAACTGTACCTATGTGTTTCTCTCCCTTTCTTGTCCTATCCTTCCCCTGTTCCAACCTTCCACTGAGACTCAGAAGCCCTACCAGAACCAAACCTGCTTTTCATTACTTGCTTAAATGTGTCCATACATTTCTGTTCTTCTAGGCAGCAAAAGAGTTAACTGCTGGTGTGTGTGTGTGTGTTTAAAAACACTGTTCACTGAGATAAGTTATTAGGGGAAGGGGAGTCATAAATCCGCCAACTAGAAGTAAATCAGGCATGTAAAAGGAATTCTTTAAACATATGAATACTGTTCTATGTGAACCTTGGTTCCAGCATTGTTCGCTTCTTTTTGAATTGCCAAGTAACATTTACCCGAGACAAAAACTGCAATTGATTCATATCTGAGCATTTCCACATCAGAGATCCTTGCAGTCAAATGACTCACTTGTAAAGGAAGGGTCAGAGTCGACCAATAGACTTTAAATATCAACTGTCAGTCACTTTGCATGTAAATTCTCTTCTCAAAAATTTGCCAAATGTAGCTTAATTCTTAATAATCCTTTGACAGAGTAAACAATAAATGGCAGGCAGAAGCATTACAGTTGGCTGCGCCAAATAACATGCTGAACAAACGCAGCTTTCACTTTCTTTGCTGGGCTGAGTTTTATTGCTGTGTGCATTGTCTGACTGAAGTGGTGTGTGTTGGACAATGCAGAACTGTATCTTGTGGGACGAGGCTTTAGTTATTACAAACGGAAGTTAATACTCTGTGAAGGGGAATGATCTTCGTGTTTTAGTTCTTTGTTTTCAAGTATTTCAGAGGGAACAACGGTGCATTCAGTTTTGATAGCTGGATGGGCTTCTGCTTTGAGGAAGAGGGGTTTTAAGCCAAGTCTGCTGTAAATTGCTTGCTCAGGGTTTACTACTGCATCCTCAGAAAGTTTGGAGCCGCAGGATACAGAAGAGTTTTAATCTAGTGTTTAATAATGGACTCCACCCTCATAAACCTTTCTCAGTGCTTTGTTTATGCTGTCATTGCTACTCCCAAACTACTTATGCTGAGGCCTGCAAGCCCTAACAGGGCATTGTTATTCTGAAACAAGACATACCTGAAACGATCATCTCTGCAAATTAAAATTTACCTTCTTTCCTTTTCGTACTTGTTATTGATAGATGACAACATGATGCTTCATTTTGGAACACAAATGCTCATGATTCTTGCTCTTTATGTTAAAAATGCAAAAAAAAAATTCATATAAGGCAGTTGAAGGTGCCAGCGATTCAGGAATCAATTTAGATGCCATGTAAACCAGTTTGCTGTGATAGCAGTAAAACCAGGTGCCTTAATGGATTAAAAAGTGAGTTGAAACTTTAGTTTAGCATATAGTATACAAAAATGTTTCAATAGCATATTTTGGATTACTAAGTATTTGTAGTAGTATCAGTTTTAGGTAATGCATCTCTCGAGGCATTATGTAGTGTTTACAAAGTATCCTAAAGTCCTAATACCAAGTTTGTTTTACACATCAGTACTTAAGAGGGAGAGGGGAAGCAAAGAGAGTAAGAAATATAATTTCTGAGAAACTTTGGTGCAGATAAAGGCATGGAGTTTAGAGGACAGACAGCAATTATATAATGCAGGAACAAAATATCTTTTTATATAGTGCAAAAAGCACCATATTACAGTTAGTCCTCTAAAAATTCTTTGATACGCAAACCAGTGTGGAGGTCTTAATGCAGAGAGCTTCTCTTGGTTTTCACAAAATTGGTATTCCTTCATAACCTACTGTTCTTTCTGCACTCTGACTTCGAATGGATCCTAATACATTAATTTTTATACAAAAATTTACTTTAGAGAGAAAATGACAATTTTCATACAAGTCCTTCACCAAAATGGAACTTTTGCTGTAGCCACAGAAAGTTGTTAATAGAATGATGTGGTCATGTGCATGAGAGAATCCCATGAGTACAATCATTTTATCTGATGAAAATATGAACATTCTGAATACATAGGCCATGACTGTTTTGAATGAATTGTCATCCTATGCTATAACCAGCTAATGTTTCTGTAATAACTACTTCAGCATTAAATAAATAAGAAATATTTCAGGCATACTGAAATACAGGTTCTGAGTTCATAGGAAACAGATTGGATAAAGTTGTTGAGGTGAAGTGTTCATGCTGGAAGGTGAATAAAAGAAAAGGTTTTTGACTGCAACAGGTTGTTTGAGTATTCTCCAATACTTGAATAATCATCCTGGTAAAAGCAGATCTGAGGCAAATTGTAGATAAAACCACTTGTAAATTCATTTTCTACTTAGCTCTCCAGCTTCTCTGTCTTCTGGTAGTTGTGTTACATAATTACTTATAATGATTTATCTGATTTCTCTTTCCTTTTCAATGTGAATTTAATTATTTCAGAGCATACAGAGGTTTATTGTACTGAGTATTAAAGCATACTCTTCAAACCTTAGTATTGTTACTGCAGACCTCATTGTGTGAATGATTTTCTGGGTGGAAGAAATATACAGATGACAAAGATTGTGGCCTGTCCCCATGAGCGCAGCCAGGGATGGTTCTCCTGCTTCTGCAGTGGCTGCAGACCTGCAGAGATGCCTGTCCAGACTGTGTATCTCACCATTACACTGGCCTGTCTGTGAATGGGAGCTTGTCAGAAAAATTAACTTGTAAGAGCCTAAAAACTGTTGCACATTTCTTTGTTTACTCAGTTCTTTCTTTATGACTGCTAGACTCTGCCATGGTGCCTCTTTTCTTGGCAGTTTTGTTATATTTGAGTATTAGGTGCTAGTTAGCCTCAAGTCATGTGTGTCATCAAATAGTGATGAGATGCTAATTGATAATCACTATAATTACCAAATTAGAATTTGCAAGGTGATGGTAGAAGTGAATCATTTCCACACAGTAACTGACTGCTGTACTTAGAACATTTTCCTGCAGTGACGTCTAGCTCAGGGGTCTAGCGTGCCTGGGCATAGTCCTGTTGAATCCATGGAGGTCGTTGTAGGATTGGAATTTATTAGTTATGTATGAGATTAACAAACACTGATGCCTGCTGAGGTACAAAATGTTTACTAAAATACTAGAATATTTGTATGGAAATAGAAAAATTCTGCTTATTTAAATAGGTTGGATGTTGCTGGAGGCTACTCTACATGCATCTTAATGGCTTTAAGTACCTTCCCAATGTCTTCCTTTTGTTGAAGAGTGGAAGAATACTTAAAAAATATGCTCCCTGGGATTGATGGCTGTTGTTCAGAATGATTTCAGAATAGATGAAAGCAGTGCAAAGCTTTAAGCTTTTCCTGCAGGAGATGGGTATCTTTAAATATTAAGAAAGAGAAGCCTGCCTGATTTTTCTTAGTTTTGCAGCAGTGGAAGTGTAATCTTTTTTATGCTCCTTGATCAAATCTGTAATTCAGAATTCTACGTCGACCTGAATGTATATTTAAGGTGATACTGATACCTATCATACTTTGACAGAAGTCACGACATGGTAGATAGAAGAAAATGTTTCTGGGGCCCAACTTTTTAAATTTAAATATTTGATCTGGTGTAATTGCTAAATAGGCTAAGTATAGGAAGCGTTTTCAAGCGAATTTCAAACTGCATCAGATGCAGAGGTGATAAGCAACTTGCTGAGAGTATATAGTTGTTGGAAGAACAGAAATGGTTAAATGTGAAGGCAGTGCTTAATGGAGAGTGAGGAGTGTTCTGAATTAAGTGTAGAATGATGCATTTCTAATTCCAAAAAGATTCTGTTACTCATTATTGGAAACTCATTAATTTGTATTGGATTTACCTCTTGTGTCCCCTTTCTTTAGATGAACATTTTAAGTATGTGCTAGTTTTTAAACAGGTGAATTCTCTGTGTGTATAATTATAATAATTGAAAAATTGATCTGGAGGAGTAGATGAAAGCCTTGTCTAAATAGAAATGGGGTGGAGAGGGTTGGCTGTTTCTGCAGCCATAGCATGTGATTTCTGACTCGCTACTGTGGTCAGTCTAGGTTTGGTTTATATGCTTGCATTCTTCTGAAAATGGCTTATTCTCACAACTTTCCAAAGCAAGTTCAGAAAGATGTGTATATATCTCTAGTAACATTTTAGGTACAGGGTTTCTTGAGAGTACAGTGTTATAGTACTATTAGAGGTGAAGGAAAAGCATATTTAATAAGTGTTTATCAGTACTGTTTTCATGCATTACCAGAAGATGCTTAGCCCAGGACTGACCTGGAGAGAGAGGCTGTGGCAGTTACACTGTGTGACTTCCACATAATAAGAATAGAAAGGAATCTGTGTCTGTGACTCATAGTCCTTGAAAGGTTGTTCTGGAAGGTTCTCCTATCTCTGTGTATAGTCATACATTTTGAACAGCAAAGTATTGGCTAATATTTTGAAGATTGT
Organism: Bolborhynchus lineola; assembly: GCA_025448015.1. Classification (NCBI taxonomy): domain Eukaryota; kingdom Metazoa; phylum Chordata; class Aves; order Psittaciformes; family Psittacidae; genus Bolborhynchus; species Bolborhynchus lineola. The sequence goes on along the minus strand of JAOEHX010021488.1, from coordinate 13,574 downwards.
TTGCTGATTAAACAAAACCATAGAAATTTTAACAATCTTAAAGTGAATTATTAGGAAGCTGTCACGTAAAGGGCTTGGGCTTTTGTATGCCTCAGAGGAATTTTTTTGTTGTTTTATTGTTCTTACCATACAAGTCTTGAACACACTCTGGATTCAAACAGAAGATTTTAATGCATTTAATGACTTTGATACTGCTTTACCTAAACATCACATTCTGAATGGCCTGGTTATTTGGCTCACTTGGACCTTTCTGCTGTAATGAATCTATGGGCAGAGTAGAGGCAACTAGATTCCTCATGGATCAAAGTCTTGTTCGTGTAGGGTTCATTGCAGACCAAGACCTTTCTTACTCCCTCTTCAAAGGTACAGACAGAATATGTATTGAAATAGTCTCAAATGAACAAACTGATGATTTGTCAGTCTTTCCAAAATTGTGTTTTCTTGCAGCTATAAACTGGAATAATTTTTGTAAGATTTCTGGAGAGATTAGAAAATGCCAGAACTAAGGTAGCACATGCATCTTTAATCTGAATTCTTTCTGTTTGTGCATTATGATTAAGTTTAAATTGATATATACTAGTTTTCTGTTTACATTAGTCAGACCTAAGACTGCATACTGCTCACTGATCAGTTTTTCATTATTTTGTTTTCTGGTCAGTGGCTCCATCTTTTATCTACTTAAAATCTTTTAAATTCAGCACAGGAAGACTATGTATGGACTCAAGGAAGATCTGGTTGCAGCTATAGCATGACATTGGATTAGACTACTTAAAGTTATTATATCTGGAAAGCAAGTGATTGGTGGTTTCTCTTTCTGTCTGCGGAGTGAGCATTTCCCAGTGAATGAAGACTCTTAGCTCTATGTGTTTCAAAAATGGCCCATACAGCTCATGTAGAACAAAAATATAACTTCATCAAGGTCTGTTCCCAATGAAACTGGGGTTTCTGGAGTTATTTCTGCCTGTGCTGATGTTGGTTCTTATTACAGACTGTTGCAGACAGTTCCATAATACTCATTTGCTGGACTCTCCTGAGAAGAGGCCTCACATGTAGCCCAAGTAAATTAACTACGTTGGAGATGTGGAGTAGTTGGTGCACTTTCTCATGAAAGTGTGTTGTTTGCTCAGTTCATTGGTTATAAATAGGTGTTAAATAAATGCGATAAATGTTGGTTGTTTTTCTTTTTCAAGTAAAAAACCTTCCCATTCTTCTGTGGGCATGGCTGTTGGAATGTCACAGCCCCAGAATTTCCAGTATGTTCTATAAGAATCAGCTCACCTGAGCACTTGGAGGTCTGAGTTTAAGGGGTTACATAGCTGGAAAGGGAAGAACCTTTTATTTTTGTGTGTCTGCTGAATTACTTTTAAACGTGTATGACTTTCTGTGAGATATATTCATTATACAAATTCTTGGCTTCTAGACATTTATATTTGTATACTGTATGTTCAGCATTAGTATGTTTTGTTTACTAAGAGTTATTTTTTGTTCTGCCATTGCTACAGAAAATAATAAATCTATTACTAGAATATATTCTAGTCTGCTGGTGATCATATGGCTTATCTGTGAAATGCCTCTGGGGTGTAATACAAATGACAGCCTCAGTAATATTAAAAATGTAGATCTAGGCTTTTTAAGGGAAGTGTTTTTAAAGTTAATTTTCATCTGTTTAGCTCCCTGAACTAGCTCAAACTGGAGTCACGCAAAGCATCAGGGACAATGCAGAAGAGGCTATGGGAGTGGATGGCCAGGGGGCATGACCCTGGCAGCCATCACTGAGATCAGTTTAAATTGTCAGAGACTTTTCAGACTCAGACAAAACACAGGGGAAGGTACACTGCCTGACTTCTGAAAAACACCTGGAGGCCGCTGCGCCTGGGCAGAAAATAGAAAGGTTACTGCCTTTAAAGGGGTGGTTTAGAGATGTAACTTTGCATTTCTTTTCTGAAAGACCCTTTCAGTGAGCTTCTCCCTCTGTTAGATAAAGTTTTTCTAAAGAAAGTCTTCCTTACCTGAGCTTGTAAGGTAAGTGCCAAATTTAGGTAATACAAGTATTCGTTTTAATCCCTGTACATATCAATTCCCCGGGATATTATGGGAATAATATCTTTTCCCTAAAAAAAAGAAACTTTATAACTTCAGTTGCCAAGTCCACAGGTGTTATTTTTTAACATTTGAATCTAATGCACAGGTTCAGCAGGTAAAAATGGGGGTGTGAGCTCCAGCAACTCTGATAAAAGGAAGTCTGTAATGCCACTTTATGCAAAACGTGGAAGTGGATTGTGCAGTCTTATGTCACATCATCCAGATAACTCCTAAAGTGTCACTTTTGATAAAGGATAAGGCATTTTTGGTTTTTAAGCAGGCAACTTGAATCTTTAATCCTGGTGTTCACATTTCTGTGCTCTGTTGCAGCAGCCTGAAAAGAAGCTTGATTCTGATAGATAAATCACTGTCCCCTAGGTCTCTTTAAACCACTTTATGGGCATTTGAGGCATAAGCCATATATTTTTCTAATAAACTCCTAGGTCTAACAAGTTATCTAAAAAATAATTTGTTTGGTGTAGCCCTCTTGGACCAGAAAGTAGAGAATAGCTGCAGTACGTGTTGCCAGAATGGTCCCACGTTGATTCCAGGCTGAAATTGAAGTTTGCAGCTCATTACACAAAGAATCAGATGATCTGGTAGACACTACTTCCACCCTCAGATTCATATTTGTCTAACTTGTTATATTTCTTAGCCAAGAATGTTGTGGCTTTGATACGTGTTTTTGGCATTAAATTAATAGTAAATCTACTCAGTAGTTTTGCTACCTTTTAGGGGAAGGTACTAAGAAAATGATGGAACTATAATGCAAATATTTCAGAAGTTTAGACAGAAAAAACACGTTTTGTTGTACTATTACTATATGTTCACCTAACATTTGTGTTAAATACAGAGTCAGTACAACATACTCATTGCTATCTTCCTTGCACATTGGGGAATGTCCCTTGTTTCTTGTTATCTGTCAAGAAGTGCAAAGGACATTCATGACTAAATACTTCTGAAATCACTAAGTGGTATGCAGTGATTGGCAAAGAAATATATGGTACTATGCTGTACTTGCAGTTCAAAGATAATACATTTATCCTAACATGGAACACATGGCAAGTGACACAGTGGTGTAGTATTGAAGGGTGGGAGGAGGTTATGGGGAATTTTCTGCCAGTATTTCTGAATGTGTGGACTGATTACTGTAATTTTAGGACTTTTTGAATCTGTGCATGTAAAGGTATAACTATTTCAGCAGATTGTTCAGGATTTTTCTTCAGTATCAAGAGACTGGACAAATCAGATTCTACCCTATCGTGCTAATGTAACATTTGCAAAATAGCACCCTGTTGCTTTCTTCCCTGCTGTCCACATTGTTGAGAAACTCTTTGTCCATGAATAAACATGTCCTTTAAAGTCTTCAAGCACCCTTTCTATGCTGCATAAAGAAATTTTTACAGTAGCTCAGCTGATAAAGCACTGAAAATACTGTTGTCCCATAATGAAGACCATCTTTTTGTTTGCATGTACGCCCATCTGCATGTCTCACTGTGTCCCCTATTTGCTTTATTTATTTGTCCCAAGCTGCTAAAGCCTCTATCACATTATGAAGCCTCTATCACATTATGTTTCTAGTCTCTGGTTATTGCTCCTACATGCTATTGTAATACAAATAATACCTACTGCTAGTAAAAGACTGAGGTGATAGTGTAAAATTTCTTCTAAGTGGGAAATGTAGAAAACATTCCTTAGTTATCCTCTAACTGGTGCAGAATAGCTTTTCTAGGACACTTGTATTATCTGAAGCAGGGCTTTTATTGTGCTGGAAAACCTTGTTCACCAAAGAGAATCAGAGAGATTGTTTAACAGTAGATTATCCTAGGCATTGTTTTCCAGAAACGTCAGATAGAACTAAGGGGCAAGAGATCAGGAACTGTTACTCCTGTGTTTTACCTTTTGCTATTATTGCCATGAAGAAGTTAGTTTAACTGTTTTTGAAGGGGGAGTAACTGAAGTTATCTTTTAAAGTAATTTTAATATCTGCCACTTCACACACCAGATTTAAGGTGAATGCTGTCAACTGATTTCCCATTTCCTTTTAGATTTTATGTTTTACAAACATAACTAGTTGCTTCTTTATTTTGAGCAACATCCGACAGGTCTTAAATGGAGGAAAGCTCTTTGGATTATTGTTAAATCTTCTTCCTGCTATGGCATTTGCAACCGTCACTTTTAGAATAACAGTTTTTTAAGAGAAAGATAACATTTCTTCTAGTTATCTTAAATTTTTTTTTGTGTGCTGTCTTCTCTCTTGGAACTAATATGTAGGATTTTTAGATTAGAAGAACTACTGAGAGGCATGTGAGGGTTTTTTTCCTCTTCAAAAGAATGCATATGTTATATAGTAGCTTATTGAAAGTTGTAGCCTGAGAGAAGGCCTGTTCTCAGAGCCTTTTCATGCTAGTGCTTGTTATCCATACAGCAACGCTGAAAGTTCACTTTTTAGGGTTTCTGTTCACGGAAGTGGGAGAATAGGTTAATAACTCTGCCTTAATTCAGTTGACAAAGTAGCTGTGATGCTATTGTGCAATGGAGTCATCAGCACAAAATATTTCAGGTGACTCTGAGAATAAATCTTCCCATTATACACAAGTGTGAAGCAGCGGTGAATACCAGAGCAAGGCAGATTTCATACCTGTGTGTTTTTAAAGCTTATCTTGAAATCATTTATGTAGTACCTAACATCTTTATTTCGGGTTTCTCCATACTAGTGCTGATAGCAATCTTCCTTAGATTTAATTATTGTCATTATAGATGATTTATTATTAGCATTGAATGGGTCAAATATTTATGCATATTTTTCTGAATCTTGAGTTGAGAATTCTGAGTTAATGATAGTCATATCATCCTCAAAAGTTTTAAGTGCTGGTAATTCAACATTACACTCAATATGTAAATGCATCATAATTAAAATGATACCTTGTCAATCCTATTCAGGTTTCTTATGAGTATAATATTCAGCTTTTGTTTACCAGATATAGCAATGTCTTCTGCTACCCAAAGCCTCTACAGATATTTTTATGGCACGCTGGTGTCAATAAAAATCTGCCATGTTAACTGTTGTGCCTGTTCAAATTGAAGAGTGCAAATTTTATTAGTTCTGTTGCATAAAACTGAGTAAGATCTAAAACTTCAATTTTTGACATTTTCAAATTGCTGAGCTCCACTGTAAAAAAAAAAAATCAGTGGAGCAGCCAGTGAGAAAATATAAACTGGCTCTGCAATCGGACCATCTTCATCTTAGGGACAGAGATGGGATACTTTTCACTGATAACAATTCAGAATGGGAGCTCGATGCCACCAATGAATGTGGAATTGCTTTCACCCTAAGTACTCTTTGACCAAATAGAGATTTAAGCTTTTTCAATTTATTTTACACATTTGACATTATGCTGAATAAATCTGTTTTAAAATTTCCTTCCTATCAGCAATTTCCTCTATAAGTTGGCAGTCAGTGAGAAGAGACAAAACACACCTAAACCACAGGCAAATGAAAGTAAAAGCTGTCAGCAGAGGAAGCTGTAGGCAGATAGAGCTTTTAAAATTACCTCAGCAGCAGTGGTGGCTTCCTCTAAATGGCTGAGTCCAAATGGGCTCAGCGAAGGAAGGAAGGATATTCTTTGGTCTAGGTTCTACTTTCACTAACTAGCTTTGTGTTTTCATTGCCCTTTCATTTGTTAGTCTCATTGTGATAGTAAATAAATGAGGGATAAAAGCAAACATCAGTACATAGGAGTAATTTTTCTATACTTGCAAATGACAAAATACAAAACCTTTTACCCACTGTAGGTAAAGGGGAGTGATTAATCAGTACAAATTGATGGTAGGTGAATTGAGAGACAGAGACAGTGTTTTTCATCTTCTAATTTTATTCCGTTGTTCAGTTACATCTTGGGAGGAAAACAGTAGCTGTCAGTTTGTGCTTCTGCAGTCTGGCCAAAAAGTTATTAGTTTAAGAAATGATCAGTGGCATTATTTAATATCTGTCCTGATGGTTTAATAGAAATGAGGTCAAAGTTTTTACAAAGTGCTGAGTATTTCTGGGTTTCCACACTTAGATGTGAACAGATGTTCTTACATATAAGAACAAGAACTCTTAGTAGTGTTCTAAATATCTCTCTAGCAAGCTGCTGGACATTATAAATCCCTCTAAGCCAGCTTTTGTGCAAATGGTTGCCATAGTGGAGCAAGTGTTAGCTGTCACTTTATTAGAATTAATGGCATAACTACTCATGTTTACTTGCAATTCATTGCAGCATGAAGTGATTAGGAATTGGTGCTTTGGTAAATTATGGCATAGTGCACATTTTTTATAACCAATTAGTGAGTGTTGGTGTTGGGCACCTGCAATGCATCTACTTGTCACTCACACTTGAGTTGAATTTAATTAACATCCATATCTCTGTGTTACCAGAAGAGTTCTGTTGGAACTGTTAACATGTGACAAAGGCAGCGGATACTATCTGACTCTGGAAAGAAAGAAAATATTTGCTATGTTTGTTTTATTCCAAGACCAGATAGAGTGCTGTTCTAAGGACATGACTACTCGATTGAAAGAGCTCCCCAAACCAGTACCTGGGTTGGCAGATTAGAGTTTCTTATAATTCAGTCAAATCTTATATTCTGTTTGAAAGGCAAATATTGATTTCATACATATTTGCAGCTCCCAGTCACTTTTCCAGACATCCAACAGCCTCGGCTGCCTTGAAAATCTGGAGAAGTGGCTACATACTGAATCAACTGTGTGTGTGCATGCTTGGTTAGATGCTGCATCAAGGCAAATAAACCACAAGACATGGCTAGTCAGAGCTCATGTAGGAAGTTGATGAGTAGAATGTACTGTAAAACTGAAGAACCATCCATCGTGATTGATATATTGGGGATTTTTGATGCCGTCAGGGTGTTCCAAGCCTTCTTAAGTGTTACTAGTGATGCTGGTCAGAAGTTCTTTTACTTTCTTTTTTTTTTTTTATTTTTCTAGGCAAAGTATTGCATCTACATAAAAAGTCATTTTAAATTAACATATTATTATTAAGCATGGTAGTGCTTTGCATAATTCTGTTTTCCAAAATTACATTTCAATGCCTCTGCCCTGTTTTTAATAATTCATTTTTAACAGGTTATTTTAGCATCTCTGAAAGAATGTTTTGACTCATTTGGCATCGAGTTAAATTATTGTACCCTTATAGTGTTCAGAATCATGACCCTCAGGGTACAATGTAAGAAGGAAAACATTGTTCCAGCAATAACTTCCACTTTTAGTTCCTTCTCCCCTACTCAGTTGCCTTCACCTGCTCCTCTAAATTCTGCTGCCAGAAACAGTGGGGTGATAAGACAAAAGAAAAAACCATGGAGGTAAGCGACAGAGTTAGTATGAATAGTGCTCAGCCTTGACTAAGGCTGTCTAACAGCGTCTCGGTTTTTACAACACTCATTTGGTAGGCCTTCTCCTTCCTTTTGTGGAGTTTGTTTGCTCCTGTTTCACATCAATTCATCAAAATTAATTTAAAAATGCTTCTGGATTTGACTTAAGTAAAAAAATTTAACATTGTTGAGTGCTTGAGTTTTAACATATCCATTCTGCTCTGTGCAGCCAATCCATATTTAACTTTGTAGACCCCTCAAACTTCCCCACAAAAAAAAAAATCTGTTTTCTTCATATTGGAGAGAAAATAGAATGTATTTTTAGAGTTTTAGCTTGACATTTAGTTAGTTGTTGCTGTTATAATCATAATGGTCTTTTATAACCTTTCTTAGTTGTCTGAAACTATGAAAACAATGGTATTAAAGTAATTATCTACAATGTGGCCTTAATAAACATTAAGATGCTGTTCTTAAGCCAAATGACATACAACAGGGTGGCATACATGTTTTTTTTGTTTCAGATAATGACATTAATGTCAGTATCTTGTGTTACGTGTGATGCTGTAATTTACTGGAAGGGGCTATAAAATTAAGTTTTGTGATTCAAATGCATATATTACAGAATTTCAGATTTCTAACCATAATTTGTGTTTATGTCTGCATCTAAATGTAGCTTCATTTTGTACCTTGCTGTCCTGGGTTCAGCAGTAGCAGCCATTTTTCTCCTTCTTGGTGGCTGGTGCAGTGCTCTGTTTTTGACTTGCGGCCTGAGAACAATGCTGATAACACTGATGTTTTCAGTTGCTGCTCAGTAATGTTTACTCTGACCAAGGATTTTCTGAGTCTCGTGCTCTGCCAGGGAGGAGGGGAAGCTGAGCCAGGGCACCTGACCCAAACTAGCCGAAGAGGTATTCCATACCACAGCACATCATGCCCACTATATAAACTGAGGGCAGTTACCTGGAAGGGTGAGATCACTGCTGGGTCGGGTATGGGTACCGATCAATGGGTGATGAGCGGTTGTATTCTCTTCTGTTGTCGTTTCCCTGATCATTATTATTATTGGTGGTAGCAGTAGTGGTTTGTTTTATATCTTAGGTACTGCACTGTTCTTATCTCAACCTGTGGGAGTTACATTCTTTCGATTCACCTCCCTATCCCTCTGGGAGCAGGAGGAGTGGGAGAGAGGCTGTGTGGTTCTGGGGTGCCGACTGGGTTTAAACCACGACACTTGTAAATTGGCAGAGAGAAGCTGCATGAAATTTCTTGAACTTAAATGGAGATTTTAGATCTCATAAATCTGCATTGTAAAATGTAATCATGTTAGAGTCACAACACTTGTGGTTATCCAGTTACTTAGTCCTGCTTTTTCATGTCAGTATGTGTGCAGCAGTTCTTTCAGAAACAAAGAGATTGGGTCTTTCAGATGTACCATCTTTGAAGGAACAGCTGAAGGCAACAGGTTTACAAGCTCTTTGAAACCTTTGTGCTTTGAGTCCTTGGTGAAGGATGGTCTGCCATCACTAGTGGTCATTTATGAAGTGGACTTTTAAATTGGTGGGAAGAAAAATGAAGTGCATTGTTAAATAATTCACAAAAAAGGTTGTTTGTTTTTTTCCTCAGAATACATTATTCTTCCTGTAAAACACATCCCCTATATTTTAGAACTTGGGAAAGTTATTAGGCTAATTACAATGAATCCTTTTGTTAAGAGAAAACTAATGACCATCTAAACTAATATCTTAAAAAGGAAGGTTAAGATTTATATGGCTTGGTTAAACATGATAACTAATGTAATTTTACTAATATCATAATGTCATATATATAAAAGTTGGTGATTTTAATTTTAGCCAATGTTCTGTAAGGCTTACACGTTAGAAACATTCTCTGACATGGCAATTTTTACTTTAAAATCTTTTGAAGGGTTATAAGCTTTAAATAATTGTATTACTGGTATAAAATTCTTGATAGTTTTTTTTAGGCATTTGAAAGCTTTAGTTGTGTTGGGTGCTTTAAAACTTTTTCCATTGAGTAATTAAGGTATGGAGTAGGGTTACTTGTAAGTATTATGGAAGTCATGCAGATTAATTCCAGTGAAGTTCTTTAACATCGGTGTGTAAACTGCTCTCCTATTCTGTCACTCTGATATAGTTTGTTTGCACATAAGTAAATATGGGGGATTTTGTGTGTGAAGAAGGACATAATTGAGCAGTTCTCAGGAACTGAAAAAATTAGTCTATCCTTAGGTATTACTTAGGTAATGAAAATAGTACTTTTTCCAGGTAAAAAGTAAGTTTAAATGTTGGGAGTTTATGATGCCAATACATGTCTTTTGTGTACATATTTTGCATAGCAGCTCATAATTAAGCCAAGGAGTCGTTTGTTATGGTTTTGTGGCTTGGGTTTTTTTTGTTGTTGTTGTTGTCTTGTTTTTTTTAATGTTATATTTTGGCTCTATGTAATAGGCTTAAGAAGGAACACAGAATCAGGTTGTTGAGAAGATTAAAACCATGAAAAGATTTTTTTAAACAGAAATTTTGTTTGAACCAGGAAAAGACATGAGACTGTATCTTCATGTGTTTAGTAAGCAAAAGAATGTGGTACATTTTGAGTAATGTTTCTTAGCGTAGACAACCATAATCTTCAGTCTTCTTGTGGGGCATGTGAGCTCTTTCATAAAATAGGGATTTTTTTCTATTTTTTAATGAGGTATTTAAGTCTTAATCATAGCTGTTTATGAAGGTGTTCTAGACAAAACCAGCAGCATTGAATTGTGAGTTCCACAATTTCATTGTACTTGGCTACTCCAGATTTGTAGATCCCCAATTATAAGACAGCAGTATTTATTCTGAACTCTGTTCTTTCCTTTCATTAGATCAAAGGGAAAGAGACATGTTTTCAGTAACTCAAGGATTTAGATTTATCTTACTTTTAGGTGTCCAAAGAAATGCAAGTAAGTTAAGCAACAGAATTTCCTCTAATTGCCATGATTTTAAAAATGAGTGAAAGAATTCACAATACTTTATGTCCTTATGTATCCTTCTCCTTTCTGTAGAAACTCCTTCCCATAAAAACCAAGGAGCTTTGTCCCTTTACCCCCCTGCCTTCCATTTTTCCCTGCCTTTTTTTGTTCTTGTGGGTTGTCTTCCCCCCAAGCCCCCATGTTGTAGCTAGTACAGGAACTTCTATTAGCAGAAAGGATGTCCTGTGTAGGAGACAACAGAGATACTGCATAAATGGCTTTTTGCATGCTGAAAGATGACGAATCTTTCTTGAGTTCTTACCTGTAAGTTCCTGATACTGTCCATCTGAGCAGATAATAGAGTACGTATCTCACAAACTGTAAGTCGCAGAGAAAAAAGTTCCATGGGAAAACCAGCTAAAAACTCTGAGCTCTTGCAGAGGGTTTCCTTAAAGCAGGGACTCCAGAAGGGTATATCTTTGCCATAATCCTGAAGCCTATGCGGGTGTGAGTCTCAGGTTTCAGTTAGCCTAACCTATTTATCAGAATGAACATGGAACCTTTGGGTTTGCATGTAAGCCACAAGGTTCTGTACATCAAACAAGGATTAGTGTTGGAATAGTTGAGTATAGCTCAGTATAGCAAATGTTGGCTCCTGGAACTACTCAGATCTATGTTGTTTGTAAGACTGGAGTTAGGTAAGAGAGTTTTATTTGATTACTGTGATTAGAGTGGCAGAGAAATCCTTTGTCATTCATCTTCTTTAGAATCTTGATGGCTATTTGACCATCTTGGAACCTGTTTCTCTTCATGCATCATCCACAGAATTGTTTATTAAGTTCTGAACAATTAACCTAAGCAAAGTCTTTCAAGGCAAAATAAATCTGAGCAAGTGCTGGTGAAGCACTTGCAGAGTACCAGTGTTGCATTGATATTGCAAATATCATTCATGCATTCATTCACTTTTTGTATCTATTTGACAATATAACATAATTTAAGGGAAGAAAAATACATTTTAATAGCCATATTTCTGTATTACAGAACAGCTATTTAGAGAAATTAAAGTACTTTCTTAGCTATGAATAGTACATTGAAAGAATTGTATAACAGAAATACTTGTGTAGATGTCCTGCTTACTTCCTGGAAAGTACCCTATTAATTCTATTACAGATTATTAGTAGTACCTCATAAAGCATGTATGAAGATGAGATTACTCTCAGTCTAAGTGAAGAAAATTATAAAGACTGAAGAACCAAACCCTTGAAGATGGTTTGGTCAGAGTTTACTGGAGACTTTATTTTACTGATGAGTTCATATGGTACTGTTAATAACACAAAAATCAGCTACACACAAAGCAGCTACTCAGAGCTTTGGATTCCTAAAATGAATGCCATAGTAATGGGAAAAATTGGCCTCATCATCAAAAGGAGTTTGTAATTTTTTTTGGTACTTGTAATTCTTAATCTTAAGTTATTTTTAATCAGTTTGCACACTTTGAAAAGTTTGTCAGAGAATTGTAACTCTCTTTTGTGAGGATTCTTGTATAACAAATAATGTTTCTACTAGGCAAAAGACATGTTTAACTAGCATACGCTTTTATCTGGCAAGCTATTTTGATATTGATGTTAGATTAGGTTAGCTAAATAATATATCATCACTAACGGCAGTATAACAAAATACATGTGGAGTACATTGAAGTACGTGTTAGTCCATCAACTTTGTAGAGAGCCTTGTCCCTGCAAGGCAAGCAAATACTATTTCAACATTATTTTATCAAATGCTTTGAATTGCTCACCTTCCAGTAGCATTACTTTTTAGAGTATTTAACAGGGTTTTAAAAAGCTTTAGAAGTTTCCCGAAATGAACTGAGATATAGTTAGAAATGTGCAAAAGTGGGTTTGTGTCAAAAATACTACATTATACTTAGAAACTTAGATTTATATATTCAGTTTGTGTCCTTCATGGTTTTCAACTTGGAATGTTTTGGGCCATTTTGAGCAAATTGACTGGCTTTTCTCTGTCTTACAGTGGATGAAATGGCATTTTGTTTATACCCTGCATTACAGATAGAGAGGATAAATTACTGATTGTTGACATTTTGTGCAGTATCAGATGTTAATCTCTGAAGATCTTTCCTAAAGGACAGAGTTGAATTTCTTTCATCTTTTAAAAGGAAAGTAGAAAAGCACAAATCAACTTCAAATTGATTTGGAAAAACAAAGCTTTTACAAATAAAAAGATTTTTTCTAATATATATTCATGTTACTTAGAATACATTTTTTTTTTGTCTTATGGATATGTTAATCTTAATAAACTTCTGGTATGACTTATGGTATATAGTTTTGTTTCATTTCTTTCACATCAGCCTAGTTACTGTTACATACAAATGTACAATTGGCAGGGGAAATTAGTATGTTCAGTGGCATGATACTTATAAGACTTTGAGAAGTATCTGGGGTATTCATGTGCACTGTAAGTAGACAGCTGTTGGAAGAGGACTCTGCTAATTGTATGGCTGTTCCTTTTCAGACAGCACTTCTGTGCCCCTTTGGTTGTGATGGAAAAACTATAGCTAAACAGTTGTGAAGAAAAGAGAAAACTCAGTTAAACATTTATTTATGTTTTATGTATATAAAAAAGAAAGATATTTAACTTGGAAGTAATTAAGATGATTTTCTGAGGGGGAAGGAGGAGTGGCAGGAAAGAAAAAAGAATCACGAGCTTAAAAGATCAGTTGAAATTGCTCCTTAATCTCTCAGTCAAGGCTCAGCCACATGTAAGCATATTATCTTAGGAAGTGAAGCAAGATGAAATGATAAATGCAAATTTTGTAGGTTTTTACTCATATAGATGCAGCGAATGAAAAAAGTTGAACTAAATGAACTAAAAAAGCTTCAAGAAACAATTAATTTTGCCACCATGCTGCCATTGTAAAATACATTAGAAATAGTTGCAGTTGCTTTCATTGTTAAGTACTTTCTGTTCAAATTAGAAGCAACTAAGTACTGTTCCATGGAGACTTCTGCCTATTCTTACAGATGTTTTCTTGGTCTTAGCAACAAGAGAGATACTTAACAAGACAGGGAAGGAAACACATGTGTGGTTTGCCTTGACTCTTGATGTTAAAGGGTTCTTTGCTAGAAATTGATAATAAAGAACA
>JAOEHX010021482.1:0-30658 GCA_025448015.1 Bolborhynchus lineola | reverse complement strand
AGTACATCTGGTCCTCACCAGAAGTGTGCTGAGCCCCATTTTGCCACCATTGTTATGGGCAGAAACTGAATTTGCCTTTGGCAGAAACAAAAGCTCCTGAGAGTGCTAAGAAGGAGCAATTTTGTGGGGAAAGGAAAAGGTGGTTGTAGCCAATTTTTGTCAAAGGGAGTTGCTGATAATGTGGAAGAAAGAAAGGCTTTCCCTGCTCCTTTATCTCTTTATTCACAGTGCCTTGAGTTGTCAAGCCTTCTTAGCTTCCTGTTATGCACCATGGAGATGGTTTTGATTTTTGGGTTGCATTTTTGGTCTTTGTTTGTTTATCCTGTTTCCATGTTCCCCAGGGAGGACAGGTAGGCCTTCTCACCTGATATCAATGGATTCCCTTCTACTATAACATTTTAAACAAGTGTAATTTCTTTCAAATGTTGACTCTTCCTCATTTTTTTTCAGTTAACAAAAGGCATATCCTGTTATGACTATGTTCTACTTATCCTGTGCATTTGAACTTTCCCTAAACCTTCCTTTCTATGGAAATTTTTAAAGTGTGTGTGGCAGGTTCTTTAATTCATTTTTAGCTGTAGCACAATATTGAATTTGGCTGCCTGATTAAGACTAACATTTACACGACATTTAGGGCACACTATTTTCTAGACTGTCTGTCATGAGTTGATGGACGGCAAAAAAGCCTGGATGTGAAGTTTTGTATATTCATCTGGAAGAAGGGAGGGGGAACTGCTTGGATTGGAAAGGGGAACAATCTGAGGCTTAGATAGTGCTATTCTCCTTCGCACAAATATTTGGGGAAAAACATCTGAACAGAACACATATTACTACCTTACACCCAAATCCTTGATCCCTTTAGATGAATACATCTTTATTAAAAACTCTGGAGTATTTTTTAACATTTGTATACAAAACCAATATATTTAAGAACTGTGGCTGGGAATTTCAATTTCAGTTTAAGGTATTCAAATCTCAACAAAATGGGGTTTTGGCAGCCATTTCCCTTTGCAAATTTAGTTTTCATTCACGCATTAACAGTACCCGCATATGACAAACCAAACAAAAGTTGTTCTCTATAAACAAACAATTTCAGTCTCAAATTCTCCATACTGTTTTAATAACTTACTGTATTTGCTAGATACTAATGTTAAGACAAAATTCTAAGAATTTATTTAAACACTAGACTCTATGTGGACTGCTGCTCACTTGCAATCTGATTTTCCCATGCAACTTGAGAACTGCTTCTGAAATGACCCACAGGAAGCTCTACCCGTTTGTCAAAGGGTACTGTCTGGTATTCATTTTAGTAAGTTTTAAAGGGAGAAAGAGAGACAGAAAGAAAAGAGAGGAGGGAATGGGCTTGCATTTTATCTTGATCCTTGTAACAGACATAGCATTCTGTGCCAAATAGATATATTTGATTTAAAAGCAAAAACTGCCCTATGATTTCTAACTCTGATGAATTAAATTCTTAGTCCATCTTCCTAGATAAACCAATACAAAAACAGGCAATGGAGATGATCTGGAGATAAGCAAGAACACTCCTTACTTCTTTGCCTTTTCTCAGTTACTCAACCAGAGTGAGAGCAGAGCAACAGCAGGTTATGCAAGACAGGTGTACAGGATGAGTCTGTGTCTTACTTAGTATTCTAGGACTTGAAAATAACCATGCTCTGTGCCAGATGGACAAGACAGAAGTAGCAAAAAGGATGGCCCTAATACCTTGCCTTCTCCTCCATTTCCAAAATATCCCCATTGTGGTTTTTACTCAGGTACGTTATCTTTCAGATGGTGTTTTACCTAAATACTCTGCTCAGACACCTTTCCTGCTTGTCGCACCAGAAGGTGGAGTTTTTTTTAATATATCTTCAGCCTATTTTGTCCTTTTGCAGAGCATGGGGAAGAACACGTAAATGTACAAAGATATTTGTACTAAAGTATAAAGATAAATGTACAAATAAAAGATATTTTCCTGCTGAAATCAAAAAATCACATTATATTCCACTTCTACCACTTTATGTCCATTCCAATGTTACATTTGAAAATGCATATTACAGATATGACTTGCATGTACATGTATGTCAACCCTATGCAACGAACACCCTTCCACACACTCTACTGAAAGCTTGGTTCATTCTATACTACATGTGTGTACAGTTCCAAAATAAATAAAAAAAAATAATAAAAAAGTTGGTCTGGTTCTGCATATACATGATGACAGCATGCTTAGTTATGTGATCTTATCTTTTTTTCTTGGGATCATCGTGGAGTCTTTGCCATGTCTCCTCAATCTTCCTGCCTTCTGCCTCATCTTTCACAGTATGACTTCTTCCCAGCCTTTTTGCTTTACTTCTTTAGGGTTTTTCAGGTTTGTCCTTTTCACTGTCTCTAGATAGTCTATCCTTAGGCTGAGCAACTTTGAGAACAGCTGCTCTACTGCAGCTATGGGACACAACTGTTTTCGGTTGCAGGTGTTATGCTCTTAGGGGTGCAGGTCCTGTCTCTGCCTCTGATTTAGTAAATAGTGTTCAACGGATGTGAACTTTGGCCTCCATGTGTTCCTGAACCTATTTCAGACTCAGAGATCTTCCTCACACGAAATATAAGTTTTACTGATCTTTGGCTGTGTTTTACTGCAATGCAGATCTGTGAAATATGCTGGACTACATGAAGGGGAAATGTTTTGTAAGCACCAGTTTTCTTCCCCACAGTCATGTGTAACTATGTGAGCCAAGGTTGCAGAAAGTGTTAGCAGAGGTGTGTATCCTGGTTTCAGCTGTAACTGTTATCTTTCTTCCTAGGAGCTGGTGCAGTGCTGTGTTTAGGCTTTAGTCTGAGAATAATGCTGATAACACATCAGTATTTTAGTTGCTGCTGAGCAGCACTTACCCTGGTCAAGGACTTTTCAGTCTCATGCTCTGCCAGTGAGGAGGGGCACAAAAAGCAGGAAAGAAGCAGAGACAGGACACCTGACCCAAACTAGCCAAAGGGGTACTCCATACCACAGCACATCATGCCCACTATATAAACTGGGGGAAGTTATCTGGAAGGGACCAATCACTGCTCAAGTCAGGCTGGGTATAAGTCAGTGGGTGGTGAGCGATTGTACTGTGCATCACTTGTGTTTTCTGAGCTTTCATTTCTTCTCTCATTGTTTCTTTTTATCATCATTATTGTTACTGTTGGTATTCTTTCTATTATCACTATATTTTACTTTATCTTAGTTATTAAACTGTACTTAGCTCAACCTGTGCACTTTATATTCTTTTGATTCTCCTCCCTGTCCCACCCAGGGTGGGGGGAAAAGAGTGTGTAAGCAAGCAGCTGCATGGTGCTGAGTTACCAGCTGGGGTTAAACCACAACAGTGTGTAACAACAATGAAGTTCCTGCCTTCTAAATAAGGTAAGTACCCTGAACTGTCTTTGTATTATTGATCTGTTTAGATCTGTGAAACAATTTTCTTTGAGAAATTTCTTTACCATTACATTATTCATCCTAAAAAATTAAAAACAGAATAGGGCTTTTCCTCCATGTTTAGCATTTTATGTTTTTTCCTGGCTAATGCTTTGACATTTATTTTTGAAGACAACTCTAATTAGTGAAGGGTACAAGACTGAACCATGTGTATCACTCATAGTTGCCAGAGAAAAATTACAAGCTCTGCACACAGTGGTATTCTGTTGACTAGAATATGTGATATGTTGCAAAATACAAAGTTTGCCTGCAAAGGAATAATGATTCTTTGTTCTGAAAACTCAGTGTAAGAAAATGTCCCCGATGAAAATGATACACACCAGGGTTAGCATAAGTCAGAGTTTAAAAAAGAAACTGATTTTTTTTTTTTTTTTTGGTCACAGATGGCTGCAGGAATTAGAAAGTTTTATTTACAGATAACATTACAATCCCTTATGCTGGAAAGAGCCATCTGAAAACAACTCACCATGTGAGCCCTACTTTCAGTCTTCCATTTTGCTTCTACAGAGTCTATAGCTATATAGTGGCTTTATAGTAAAAAAAATCTAACAATTATTTTATATCACTCCTTTGTTTAGCTTCGTATTGCCCTTGCCACCTTCTGCACTACTATTCTTTCTGGGTTGCACTAATCATAGAATCCCAGAATGGTTAGGGTTGGATAGGTCCTTAATACCATCTAATTCCAAACCCCACTGCATATGCTTTCTGTGGAAGTACATTTCTTTCTTCAACTTTGCACTGCATTAACTGCATTTGGAATGCCCTCATGATATAAACTACATGAATACCCATACAAAAGGAAAAACAGTTGAAACCATGTTAGTTATAATTCAAAGCTCCAAAAAAAAAACCCCAACAAAAAACCCAAACACACCCCCCCATCAAAAAAAAAAAAAAAAAAACGAAACAAAAAGCAAAGCAGGAAACACCAGATTGACGACTGCCCAGGTGACACCAGCATGACCCTAAAAGGGGTTAATAATAATTTTCCAAAAAGTCACAGAACTAATTGCTTAGAGCATAGGGAAAAAAAAAACACTTGGGACTCACAGGTTCAAAGCAACATTCAGGAGAGCATTGTTTAGATAAACTATTTGATCCCTAAGGGCTTGTTTCCATCTCATTTCTTCTTGCACCTCCTCCTCATGGCTTTCCTCTTATTCTAATGTTTCAGATCTCTGCTCCAGAGAGTGAAAGACTCTACAGATCCCTGGTGGACTTCTGAAAAAATAAACAATGGAGAAAAACAATGCAGCTTTTCCTAATCTTGTTCTTGGAAACATCTGTGCCATTTAATCTGAAACATTAAAATGAAAAATTCAGGCTAAGAAAATATCCGTATAAACAGCTCAAATTTGGCAAAGTTAATTCAAATGAAAATAGAGCCTTATAAAGGGATCTCTTAGGAAACCTTGAATTTAAGAGGAGGGAATTTAACAGCTTTGCATGTAATAAAAGTCTATATAAAACCATTATAATGACTCTGCATAACAAGCATCAGAGCAACATGTTATGAATTTTTTTTGTGGATTGTATGGCCTCTCTAAGATCAATCTACATGCAAGTAAGAAATAAAATATTGTTCAGACTTAGCAGAAAACAAATTAGTAACGACAAAATAAAGACAAGTCTGGTGAAAACCTGACACCCCAAGCCAACCATTACTTTAAAAACAAAGGAAATAAAGGAGGCAGTTTTTAATTACTAGCAGTAATCTGCATAAGTAAGAATTTCAGTCTAGAAGAAAACAATGCCACAAACTGGCACCAGCTGTGTTTGTTGGCTTAGGAGCACTTTCTTTCCATTACTGAAAACCTACAAGTAGGATTCTCCAGCAACAATGTTATGTCTCTCTTAAAAGATGAACATGCAACCTCAAAATCTATCAGACACACTCTATCAAACAACTAAAAATCTTCACAGGCAAATCACTTAGAAATGCATTAGGTATTAAGTGGAATGCATTTGCAAGAAATTCCAGTAACTCTCAGAGCTAAATATTTCCTTATCTTTTTGTTTATGCACAAAAGAAGATAAAAATATTCAGAGGAGAAAGAAGTTATGAGCCCAGAACACGTGCTACAGGAAACCTAAACCTGAACGCAGTTCAAGGATTATCCAAAAGGGACTGACCCAAAGAACCCCTCCATCACACAGCAGTTGAAGAGGAAAATCAGGTGAGACATAGTGACATAAAACAAGTCTACTGAGTTTCCTGGGAGACTCACACAACATTACAGGAATATTCCAGAAAAAATGTATTTTATTTCTAATGTGTTAGAAATAAATGCCTCTGTTCTGGTACCCAGCACATAACCTAAGCAGTGGGACATGTAGTAATTAGTACTGGGGAATCAAACCACTGAAGAGATGCTCTTCATTCTTAGAATTGTAACATCCCCTGAAGACTGGGTATGGTGAGTGGGTTGTCTTGGAAGCTTGATTTCTCCCTCTCTAGTTGCATGCAAGAAGCTCTTAAGGATCTTTACTCTGTCTTACAAAGGGAGTCAGCAGCAACAAAAATGAAGTAGTCTCTGCGCAGCATCTGGCAAAACTTTACTGACCCCCTTCTCTTTAGAAAACAGCTAATCCCTAAATCCTACCCCTGAAAATTATTGGAGTGGTTAAATCTTGGCAGAGCTGTTTTAGCCAAGGCACTATGATTTTTCTCACTGCAGCGAAAGCAGGCAGATAAAAATCAGATCACTCTCAGCTGAAGCCAGTAAGAAGCTATTGGCCCTAGTTTAAGAAGTTCAGAGGAGTAATTCTTATAAGAGTTAGACGAGCAGCACTTGACCAACATCAAATGCCAGTCAGCTGCATCTATTGTGGACAGAGGTTCCTTGAAAACCACAGCGATGACCTGCTAAGTGATACCAGAGTATGAGATATGTCTTGTGATAGTATGTGTGAATTTTGTGGTAAAGAATGAAGCTCAAATGAATTCCCTCTCTCCTGTAAAATTTGGAAGGCTGTCAGTTGCCCCTTAGGTTAGAAAAGGAAATGAAAGAAAAGTCTGAATTTTAGGACAATGAAATTACAGTACCTCCTTACTCCCTGTCCCTAGTAATACTGTACATGTCTGCTTCCCAGTGGGATGAATAAAACTTAGAATCTAAATCAGGCAAAACACATGTGCCCATATAAGCCCTGCAACAAATAGGTAAGTACAGCCCCTTAAACCTGCTAGCCACTGCTCCCCGCTGTTCTTCAGTATTGATTAAATATTGCTGTTCCCATACACTATTTGGCCAGGAAATTATATTATAACAAGGAGGGTAAATTCATCCTCCTGTATAAACTGTGCTCATTTGTTAATTTGTTCTGACATCCAGGTGTTTGTCCGGCTCTCACAGGTAAGCACTGAATCACCCAAGAATGCGACTTCTCCCACTGGACCATAGAAGAGTCTATGCTCCAATATGTTCAGGAAATGCCAGTTTCTCAGTCAAACCATAGAAAACCTACAGATCCAGTGGAATATACTTCCTTCAAATGGGTTCCTGAAAGTCTGCTTTTGTCATAAGTCTCTGGCAGTGCAACTTGGAAAAGCCAAATCAAATTTCTTCTTCATTCATCACAAAAGCAAAAATCAAAGCCATTGTAAAGACCAACAGAAAGTTGCCTTAATTTTAGTCAAGTGATAGGCTTTCCCCTCACCTTATCATGTCTGTGGAGTTACTTTTTTTATGAGAGTCTTTTCATCTTCACTGAAAAAAAAAAAGACTTAAGAAGTTATTATTCATTTAATCAAAGTACTTGATTTGCAATAAGGTCATATACAGTGTCTTAAAATTCCTGGAGAACTGCATGGCTCTGAAGCAGAGACTGAAACAGGATCAGTGTCTGGTTCTACTTATCCCTTTCTAAGGTTCCATTTTCCCTAAGCTGTGGCTTGGGTTGCTTGGCATAAAACTTCCTACTTGCAGTGCTTATCAATGTTTTCAGCCAAGTACTGAAGGTAGGTTACAGTTAGCAGACTTGGCATCTGAGCATTCTAGGCTAAAAAAGCAAAATTTAGCTACTAGTTTGGGGTTCATCTTTTTTTTTCCTCTCATGTAAGACCAGATATAGGTCATTTTGTATGAAAAACTATTCATGTTCTTAAAGCTAAGCATAATTTCAAGGAACTCACTGTTTGGCACATAAAATTTTTTTGCAATATGACTTTATAATACACATATATACCGTATTGCTTCCAGTTTTCCCTCATCAGCCCCTCCTCTCAGCCCTCACAGAACAAAATGCATGTGGAAGTTGCCCAGGCAACAAAAACAGTGAATACAACTTCATATGTTTTATATGTGAACCAAAGAACATGTACGTGTGGTTGGATACTGTGTTTGCACGGATCTCCAATGGAAAACAGTGGATGCATGCCTCAAATCCTTACAGAAAAGGGAGGTTCAGAATAAAAAACAGGGTGGTATGTGAGACTACAGTCTAGGTCATTACATCACTGTGTTAGCTGTAGTGCTGTAGTACTTTCATTAATAGCTCATGAGAGGGTCTTCAGGGACACTACATAATTTAATGTGCCAATACTGGTTATGCTAAATTGAATACTGTAATGAATATTACTCTTAGTTTCTGTTTATTTTCAGACCATGAACTTAAAGCAACTGAACTGCTGCTCTGGAGTCTGAGAAAGGTAAAAAGGAAACTTGTGGACCATGTAAACTACATCCACCCTTACCATGGTGTTTTGCAGGAAGACTCTTCACACAAGGCAAAATTAAATTTACATTCCTATTGAGATATAAACATTCTAACATTTTATTTTTAAAATAAAGCTATGTCTTTCTATCCTAAAATTTATACTCTTAGTTTCACTGTTTCAAAAAGTACAAACCAGATTAGATGGAATGTAAGTTGTGTTTAGTTTCATGGACAACTACAATTCACCAAAAATAACTAATTCCTAACATACCAAGCACGTCTCTCCTGGATATGCTGCTGTGAGTTTCCATTTTTCTTGAAAGAGTTTTGAGAGAATATGAATATTTGCAAATACAAAACACAACTGCAAAAAAAGATTTTTTTTTTATGGTTTACAAGAAACAAAACCCAAATAAAACAGGGAAAAGAAACCTGAAATCAAATCACCCAAGACCTGAAGCACTGTCAGCTTGGTCTGCAATATATTATTTTAAAAAATAATTAGGTTATATTTCCAAATATGCTGTCGCTTTGACTTAAAAAAAATCTTAAACTTTTTATTTCAAAATTTCTCTCCTATTCTAGATTAGTTTAAACTTTGGGCAATTTGGATAGCCTTAATTAGCATTTTTTGGCAATAACGACTGTTTTGTTTTTAACCTAAACTGTTTTTTAATCCACTTTGAGTTGTGCCTGTGAAACTGCACATGCATAAAGACAGTGTTCAGCACAGCTGGTGTAAAGAGAAGAGAATTAGTCTGTATGAAAGCTATGCTGTTTATAGCACGGTTCCTCACAGGCAGATATACTGAAGAATACACTGACAAGAGAACGGTTGCCAGGGATATTCACATGGTACCTTTGTACCATTAGCCCTCTACCATTCTCAGGACACCTGGTGCAGCATTAGAATTCAAAAGCACTTGAATTTGGTTGTGGAAACAAATTAAACCTCTGGATTGTGATATAGTTCTGCTTCATTCATTGGTGAACCTTTTACGGGAAGTAAAAGAGAAAAGCCTGAAATCATCCCTACAATCTGGCCAAACCAGGATTAGGGTGCTAGTTTTGGTTTCCTTGCAGAAGCAAATACAGTTCCAGTACTATGTATCTGTGCAGCCACTCCTGTGCCAGCTGAACAGAGTATTTGCTGGGTGCAGGACATCACCAAGAGCAGCAGAATGTGGACTTCACTCTTTAGCGCTTCTCCCTAATTACTGTGTATACCTCCAAATCAGTAAGTTTAGAGGACTTACTCCTCAGGCAGCCACTGTGGCTCTAAAGTAGAATGGTAAACTCCATGGAGCAAACAGCTTTCAAGGAGATATGTCTGTAAAGAATAAAGAATGTTTCTCATGATCAGTGTTGCCTTAACTGTGTGCATTGTGCATCTAAACCTAGACAGCTAAAAGACTTCATAGCAAAAGCATTTCCCACACTCTTTGGCGCAAGACAGGACTTCTGCAACACTGCAGTCAGTATTGCAAGATGGTGATCTTTAACAGGCTGCATACACAGTATGAAATCTCTGTATCTGCAGTTCACACACAGCACTAATATCAGATTTAACCAGGACAAATTGGAAAAGCCATTAAGCAATATTAAACAGCGACTACAAGTTGAAAAAGAGATTCGTAAGTCCCTAAAAAAGCACAATTATCAGGTTGTAAAAGAGGATGAAATGCAATTGTTGTTGATATTTTTTCTGATAGGATATGTTTATAGAACTGCTTAAGTGTATGCTTCCTGGAAGGATCCCAAAAGGAGATAGAGTGGAACAGAAGTCCCCCTGCTTTCCAATTTTTTTGCTATGCTCATCTACTCAGCTGTGGTTGATCCTTATCTTGCAGGTGAGATGCATACCTTTTAATTGTAAATATTCAAAACATTTGGGAAGCAGAAAATACACATTCTTTACCATACACAAACTGATTTTCTATTATAAAACCAATGAATATATTAGCCAAGCTTCTTGGCAGATAAGCATAATGGGATGACATACAGAAAGATCATTGATGATCCACTGGTTTAATGAAAGGCATGAGACCATTCAGAGGTCTGTCTCAGACTGTCACTTAATTTAGCTCATCTGGTACATAAATCTCCATATATCCCACTCTGTGAATGCTGAAAAGGTGAATTAGGAGTATCTGCTGTCAGCACATAGCTTTGTGGCATTATATAGTATTTATTTAAAGAGTGTGAAGTTTGTATCCTGTGCTCTTACCTCTCCTGTTGCAAGTGGTAATATATATTGCTATTTCCAAGCAGTTTAACCTGAGAAGGATAATGCAGTGCTAGTGCCTGCTCTGTCATTCGATTATCTCTTCCTGAATCCTTGCCAGTAGACATACATAACATGAAATCATTCAAACATACAAAAAGAAATAAAGGAAAGCATCAGAAAAGCAGAGTGCTTAGGTTTCAGACCTTGATCTTGCCATCTGAACCCTGGTTGAAACCATAAAGGATTCAAACTTGCTATGATACTGGCCTCTTTACTCTAATTCACTGCATGTCTGAAGATGTTGGAAGCCAACAGCCCAGTGTGAATGAAGTGCTGTTTTTGCTTTGTTTTTTTAAGTGGGTTGTCTGTTAAAACAACAGTTTCAGACCCACCTCAAAACTTGTATCATACCCACTTATCTCAGGATTCCCAAACTAGAAATATAAAGACTGCAGATACAACAGATATTATGATTAAAAAAAAAAAAAAAGAGAGATGTACACATAGAATAGTGCATTCAAGCATTAGAAAGGAGAATGGCAGAGCTGGGCTTCAAACCTGTCCTTTTTCCTGGCTGCCAATATATTGCACCTGCACTATACAAGTACCCCTCTCTTTATGCTTTCTCAAAGGCTTCCACTGTTATACTCAACACCTTCAAGTCTCTTTCCATATACCTAACAATGGTACTCTAGGAGCTGTGTTATCCTATACCATTCCCGTCATGATGGTACTGTGTATATCCATGTTGATGCCTGTACTTTTAGTCAATTGCCCATTTTTATCATGGTAAGAAGAAAATAGCAGTTAAGATATACAAACTGCATGAATACAGTCTATCCATGATTTCTCATACAGGATCTGAAGTGAATGTAGCAGATTTTTCTGATGGTGACAGCAGTGCTGCAAAAACCAGACTTGTTCAGGTCTCCCTGTCCTTATCTAATAGAGTCTTGTCTACTACATGAAGATTAGTGAAACTATAGTTTGTGTATCCAGCAGGCATCTTCCTTATGTCTCCATGGATCACAGAAAAGAATTTAACATGGCTTGATACATTCCTGATGTGCCCTTTTCAGAAATTCTCATTTGGAAATGAAAGAAAACATATCCTAAATTGACATACCACTATTCCTGATATTCTTATCAAGCCACTCAATGGAAATCAGTGAATATGGTCGAACAGTCAAGCGTATGATTCCATTTTGTTCCTACTTTATGTGTGAACTGTTCTCACATACCCCCTTCCCTAACTGTGGCCCCTTAAGATGCCAGTTTTCCAAATGCTTGTAAGAGCTCTTAACACATGATTCTGGGAACAGCAACATGGAAGCTTATGCAGTGATATGTCAATACTGAGAGAGAAGACAGGGCTATGCAGAGTACTGATGTGCAGTCCTCTTGGAATGATTTAATACAAAGCGATGGAGACCATCACCTGACTTAACAGTCTACAGAGATTGAAAGTTATTTTTCCTAAAACAAGGATATATGAAGAAAAACCTCCTATGCACCTATTTTCCTACACCCCTACTTCAGGTCTGGCTCCTTTGAGCCAACAACTGTGAACGTCAGTTGGTCATCCAAATCCATTTTCATTTGTTTGGTGCATTTCTTTGATACCAACACTTCGAAACAATACACTTCAAAACTCAAACCTAGGCTTTGTTACTTTTTTCTTTTTTTTTTCTTACACAATGGGCCCTTCCATTGTCACTAGTCAACAGGATCAGACATACCGTGTCCCTCAAAACCTTCCTCTTATACAAGACCTTTTTCCCAAAATGATATGTATTCATTTTCTACCTCTTTTCTCTGAAACTCCTGCTTTCTGGGCCACCCACCGCCCTTTAGACAGTGGCACTTATCCAATAACTTGCTGAGAAAACTTTTCAAATGCTGGCTTTTCTGCATCTGCAGCTTCCCAGATGCTGTTCTTCCACCTACTAAAACCATTGGCAAAACTCCATACAACTTCAGTGGAAGCAGAATCAGGTTGCTGAAGGATAACTGCCCTTCTTCCACCAAATCCCAACAACAGATACAGAGCTGGTAACTGCGTGGGCCAGTTAATTTTCTCTATTGTATTATAAGAACACTGCAAAAATATCTTAACTGCATAATGCTGTACGTGTCTGTAACACTATATTTTGAATCTTACATGAAGTACTTGGCTTCTTCCATTTTATTTCTTTTGATTTCAGGTTCACATGCCAACAACCACTTGCAGAAGAAAAAAGGACCGACTCTACTGGCCAAATGAAAAAGTACATTCCTGATATGGCATCCAGCTGAGAATTTGAGTAGGAAGCAATACACTCAACAGGCATCCTGTGTCTTCCTCCAACCCATCATCCCACCAATTTTCTGTTCTCTCAACACTCTCAGAGACCAGGCATCAGCAGTTCCTTTACAGGATGAGCTTAGTCCAAGCTATTTTATTATCTTAACCATTTGTATCAGCGGTTGCTGAACACAACCCTACAAAGGCACAGATACAGAGGAAAAGGTTTGAATACAACAAGCTGGCCTGAATGTCAGCCTAGAATGCATGCTGAACTAATTTTTGAATTACAGATTTATGAAGTGTGTCTGCATCTTTCTCTTTTAGTGAGTTGTTTGATTGTTTCTGTTCACCTAGTTCTATGTGGTTAATGTCAGGTGCTAGTATGCCCACCAGAATTTCCCTATTGTTCGCCTCTCAAGTAACAGCCTTTTTTTTGCAGTTCCTCTCTCTTGTCCTGCTACAACAGCAGACATTCCTGATGAGACTGACTGCAGTAGTCCTTGCAGGAATCTGTGTCTGTGGTGCATCTACAACCTCTAGGAAGACTTGCAGGCTTTTCTGAACAGTGAGACATTTATTTTGCTATGACTGACAAACTTTGCTGAAAAGTGGAATAAAAATACAGGCTCAATATTGGATATAATCAAAATGGCCACCAAAGTAAACTCTAGAAGTGAACATAAGCCATGATAGTTAAGACTTGTGCTGTGAGCCTCCATCAAAACACAGTGACCCTGGACCTGTGAGTTCTCCTCAATATATTATGGAGCTGGACAGATAAACAGGGGGAGTTTGACTGCTCTCATCAGAGATTTTGGTATGCCTTTAATCATCCCAAAGTGCATTAATTATGAAGACAAAAATCAAGTTTTTAACTTGCCAAAATGTTATTATCGAAAATCTAAAATATGATGAAAGGTAGACTTACATTCCTGTAGGCTTGCTTAATCACATATAAATGTTTACTTGCCAATGAATTTCAATGCATGTGTCATGATGTTAAGGGCACATTTTAATGGAACTAAGATTATCCAACCAATATTTGTGAATTTGCAATGTTGAGATATTCTAACTATTGTTTTTTATTAGTAACATCCCATTGCAGAAGAGGCAACAGATCAGTCTGTGCTCTTTCCATTTTCATCTTGGGCCAAAACTGTCTTCATTTATTCCATGTGCAAATGAAGTGAACTGTTTAGTGAGATAGACAAGATACCATGACCACTCCTTGCACATCTGCCACATTGAAGTATAGTTACATAAAGATGAATGTGCATTTTTATCTATTGTCATAAGTCAAAAAGAACTAAAATTACTTGGGTTTTAATAATTTTTTATAATTTTATTATAATTGTTATCTTAGTTTTTATCTTGCAAAATAATCACGGCGGATCATAGTCTGGATTTTGGCTGCAAACCCTATATGGAGTTCTAATAAAGCCTAGAACTAAACAAACCCCAAATTCAAACAGACAAACAGACAAACAAACAAATTAACAAGGTCTTCAAGATTTTAAGGAAATTCCAAACGTGACAGACATTTTATGTCTGGGGTCCATTTTGGTACAATACCCCATAGGAGCCTTAGCAGATATAGAGCTATGGATCCTAGAGATTTTACACACAATAGCTCAGTAGTGGCCCACAAGGAACTCAAGAAAACCCACGTGTTTCTGATTCAGGTCAGCTTCACAGCCCCAACCTGGCATCTCTGATAAGTAAGCTTACAAAAATGTCTGTGAGGATATCTCTGCCAGAGATGTGGTACCATGTCACAAGAGTAGCAAAATGTTATACATCTTCGTCAGACTCACAACCTCTTTGAGATGCTGTGCAGGTATCAGAGCTTCCTTTCTTTAGAAGCCTTGATAATACATGCACAAATCTCCTCAGGTTGACCACACACCTATTTTGTCCTCCTCAGCATTAACAGAGAAAGAATTTTTTTTTTTTTCCCCAAAATCTCACCATAATTCTTTGCTTTTTCCATTGCACTATCCCAGTCCCACAGGAGATCCAGAAAGAATCTTACCCTACAGTCATAACAGGAAAAAAATAAGTGCACTTTCTCAGGACTTCTCCCCATGGAGAAAAATCCTCTTTCACACATTCTTTGACATCTAAGCAAAACTTCTGGCTGCTTCAAGCAGCCCAGGACCTCACTCTTTGTTTTGTAGAGAATACCGGTGTAACTGAGAGGCTACAAAGAGAGCCCAAACAACAAATACAAAGGAGAGAAAAAGGGTAGTTTGACCACTGAGAAAACACGATACAGCATGATACCAGAACTGATTTTCCTCATGACAGAAGGGCACCAGCCTCACTGTGGCACTCAAGCAGTATTAACAATAATGCCAAAGAATATGCAATAATGAGGAACAGGATTATGTGCTTTTCTGTGTTTCACAATGGGGCAGGAGTTTCCAAAACAAATGTTTCAAAGGCAGAAATGCCCATGGAAACCACTGATGTATAACTAAGCATGCTGAGTGATAAATAACCATCTGGGAATTTGCTCTGCAGTGTTTATTTCTCTACAAGAATTTTTAAATTATAATTGAAACCTAAACTCAGATGCTTAAAATCTCCTTTAGAACTATATAACCATCTTCATAGAGCAGATTCCACAACTCTGCAGTGGGAGTGCCTTAGGAACTGTGACGGCAATGTCAACCAAGCATCCTCACAGCCTCCAAGTGAATCATGACTGGAAAAATAATCCTGACTTCAGTCCTCTGTGTCCCTCTGCATGCTGTCTTTCTCTCCTTATCTCCCAGAAAGCCAGAAAAAAACCTGTCAGAAATTGTTATTCAAGTAGAGAGGCAAAGATCCTGAACTGTGCAGTAAGTAGTGCAGTGAAATCTCTTCATAGCATTTGCATGTTTCTATAGCATTTTACAGCAGGGTTGCTACCTATGAACTACAACATGGTGGTTTTACAGAGCCATGGCTACGTGAAGAATTTTTTTCTCATACAAATGCATGCCATTTACATTATGAGGGGAAACCATAGAATCATAGAATGGGTTATGTGAATGGCAGGGTAAGGGAAAGAAACCACTAGACATCATATAGAGAGATGCAAAATGGCTGGACCATACCACTGAAAGCATGAAGGCATTTCAACAGAACTACATCCTATCAACTTCTAAACCTTTGCCAGACACCATGAAGAAAATTAATAACATTACAGACCAAAAAAGTGAAAAGACAAACCACACTCCTTGTAGCATCTGGATACTCAAGCAGTTAAAGACTACTTAATGTAAAATGTTGTGCCCATTAGTGATGCTAATGTGACTTAAACGACTCTTATACAGTACAATCATGGGGTGTATGTAAAACTGAAAAATAGACATTAGCATTCAGGAAAACATGAGAGATGTATAAATGTTAGCTGGTCCTGGAATGCTGAGAAATTGGCTACTCCACTTCAGTAGTTCACTAACTGCAGCACCTCACTGGTGAGGTGTGTGAGAGGGGAAACTCAGAACTACACAAAGGACCTGAGTTTGTAAACAGTAAGTAAGCCACAACAGTTTCCAGCAAGATTTTATCAGCCTATACAGATGAGGCTGAACATTGGTCTTCATTCAGAAGTGCTGGACAAGACATTGAGCAACCTGGTCTAGTGGAAGGTGTCCCTGCCCATGGCAAGGAGGTTGGAACTAGATGATCTTAAGGTCTTTTCCAACCTGAACCATTCTGTGATTCTATGATTCTATAGGCTATTTACAAAGGGCTATGAATTAAACTAAGTTAGCACTTTTTGTCTGTTTACAGGTTATAGAGACCTTCAAGGTCACAAATAGGGTAGGAAATTTTATGAGACCTGTAACTTGGTCATAATCTATTTGAAATTACTGCTTTACACTTGCATTCCTCCTACTCTGATGATTGCCCAAGTCACACGGTTTCACCTTACTGGTCAAACAGATAATTCTTCCAAACACACACATGTGAAAGTGAGATCTGAAAAATTCTGGTGAGAATTCTAATACATATGTATGTTCACAATTCATGAAGTTGTTCAGCAGTCTCATCTCTAGATTTTTTGCTTTGAACACACAGCGGTGGAACACTAATAGGGGGCATCATGAATTCTGTGTAAAATTTTGTATTTTGTTTAAAAAGATATTAAAAATATTTTTTTTCATACAGAATCTGCCCATTTTTACTTCTAACAAAATCTGATTCCAACAGAATCAGCAGGAATCATCAGATTAGAATGCCACTAGCCAAACCATTTAAAAAATCTCTAACCTGTCTTCCAAATCCTTCTGCGATATGCTTTCATTTGTCAGGAAATTATAAACCTACACAAATATGTTGCTAAAACAGATTTATGAGCAGGGCTGCTATATGAAAGAAATTGCTCACCTTTTTACTTAGTTAACAGAATAACCCTACATGAGCAAAACACAGTATTTTTCAGTATCAGATGAAATAGCTTCACTTTTTTTAAAATGTAGTCTGATTAATTTCACTGCAACTTCTTAACATTAAAGTATTTGGAAAGAAAAATAAATATATTCCTATAAAATAAAGCAGCATGTTCTGTAATAATGAAACACTAATAGGAATGATGCTGCAAAGTTATATAGCATAGTGTAACTTGTATTTTCAGAGAAAAAAGGAAATACTAAGTTTCTAGGACATGGGATATTTTATGAAGCTTCTTCAATCACAAATCAAATATCAGCTCTCCGTACATAGTTGGGAAATCACTACTGACTGCTGTTGCTTGGTGGATCTTCTTCCTTCCACTCAAATTATTAAAAGCTAGTCAGTAGGAATTTGTTTACTTTAGAGGGAAAACTGGAGAAAATATGTATTTTCCTGCATTTCATTTCCAAACATTTAATTTGAGCATTAACAGAATACTGCATTCTGTGGCAGTTGTACAAAAGGCAAAGAAAAAGCCAAAGGGAGAGTACTCCTTTTCTATCTCAGAGCCCAAAGCTTCCTCCTCGCTGATTTTGTCCACATTCTTCAAGTCTAGCCATTCAGCTCAGCTTACCTATTCCTTTAAAATGCTGAGATAATGTTAATTCGACCTACAAAACCCCCTAACATTTATTCACATTGGGCATTTAATGAAATTGAAAATGCAATTTAGATCTGGCTTTTCAAATATTCTGCTACTGAACCAAAAGTGAGCTGTTAGCACAATTGTCACTGGAGGAAATCTGTGAGGGTTCACACTCAGAATATATATATAGTACAAACACAAACACACTGTATTTGGAGAAGAATAACAAAACATTTCCATTTCCAACTATGAAGTTATACACTTCAATCTTAATCTAAGACAAATGTTTCCCATTTAGACAAGAAAATGCTTTTGGAATTATAAGAACAAAAGTCAGTTTTCTGAGTGACCAAAGCTGAACTCACAGCTGGACTGTTCAAAGTTTGTATTTTCTTTAATTGTGATTTTATAACCTCGCAGATTATAAATCACCATTAATTTGACAGTCTGGCTTTATGCTGGTTTAGTTTAATATGCTGGTATGCCGTATTTGACTCGGGAGTTAAAATAAATT
This sequence comes from Bolborhynchus lineola, assembly GCA_025448015.1. NCBI lineage: Eukaryota > Metazoa > Chordata > Aves > Psittaciformes > Psittacidae > Bolborhynchus > Bolborhynchus lineola. The sequence continues at coordinate 12,458 of JAOEHX010021482.1, read as the reverse complement.
ACAACAAAGCTCCGAAATCTAACAAGTTCTTTCATATTATCAAATTTTAGCATGTTTTTAAAAATCTGCTTACGAGATTTAAAAGGTCAGCTGACTTGACTTCCCTTATTACTGTCTCCTCTGGAGTTCACACTTTGTTCACACTCCTGGAATGAGTATTAGCAGAATATGATTTAAAGGTTTCACTTCTGTGAATTTACAAAGTCCTTGGATAGGGCACATAACTCTCATATCTTAAGACTGGAGACTAGCTTCAAGAGACAGAATGAAATGCTGAAATATGCAGTGGATGCAAAGTTAAACCTTAATGTTGCAGCTGGGGGGTTTATACCCTTTTACACCATTTCTGCACCCTGTAATGCCACTTTTTATCAAAGTTCTGTTATCAAAGCTCTCTTCAATTTCTTGTCAGTATAGGAGTATGTTCTAGGATCTGGATACTGTTCTCCCTGAGTCCCCCAAATGAACTACAAATTTCTGCCACTGTCCAGATAGCTGCAGTAACCTATTCTATGGAAACAATGATCCATGTTCTATTTTTCTCTCAAACAAGAAGACACCTGACACTGTTCCCTTCTAATCTATTTATTTGCCTTTATGTCTAGTGCTTCTTTTCTCTAAAGAAGACTTTCTTTTAGCAATTCATCTGTTTCTGCAGCTTCAAGCCAATACTGAGCTGAATACCGTCAGAGAAGTCCAGCAGAGAGCTTCTGCCCTTGTTCAGCCTATTTCCCCCCCTGACAATTCCTCTTTGCCTTGGAGCACTTGTCTCCTGAACACAGTCTTGTGACTCCAGGCAGTCTTATCTTGTAGTCAGCCAGTACTTTGGGCTTTTTTACTGCAGTGGCCCTCTCACTGCCTACATTTGATATGATAACCAACTGAGGGAATAAAAAGTAAAGGAGGATCTTATCAAAGGAAAGGGGGTATCTTACCAGTATGTATAAATACCTGATGGGAGGGAGTAAAACAGTCAGAGCCAGGATCTTCTCAGAAGTATACACTGACAGAACAAGGGGCAATGGGCCCAAACAAAAATATGGAAGGTTCCATTAAAATGTAAGAAAAATCTTTTTTTTTACTCTGAGGGTGTTCAGACATTGGAAAAGGTGCCCAGAAAGGTTGTGGAGTCTCCACCCTTGGCTATATGCAAAGCACAACCACATATGGCCCCAATCAGCTTCCTCTAGCTGACCCTGCTTTGAACACACAGAATGAACTAGAGATCTTCAGACATGTTCAACCTCAGCTACTCTGTGCAGCTCTGTGATTCAATGACAAAGATGGGTAGGAACAGATGCAGGTGCATGGAAGGAGAGAAGAGATACAGAATGAGAATGAATGAAAATACAGATTTAAATTATGAAGGATAAAAATACACTTTAAAAAGACAGAGAGAGAATAAAAGAGGCAATATAAAGGAACAAAAAAATAGAGAGAAGCATGGCAGATTTGACCAGGCAAACCTAGAACTTCAAGGTAGCTCTACTTATTTAAACATCTATGTCAGCATTCTTGCTGAATTGAGAAGTCAACCTGCTGGGATTGTAAAGTTTTGCTTGAGCACTTCTCATGCTATCCAGCAAATGGGTGACAACCTAAACATCAGCAAAGTGCAAGGAATACACTGAACAAATTTATCAGTGTGAAATGCCTAGAAACATAGAAGAAATGCCAAATTCCAGGAAGTAGAGAAATCTGCATGAGGTCTGAAAAAGACTGCACATATTCCGGCTCTTGCTTCCACCTGCTCTAATCCATATTTCCCCATCCCTAACCTCTCTCTGCCAGTTCTGGTAAGCAGGTAACACTGCCACCAGGGTACTGTTCTGTAGGAACAATAGTCCATCTAGAGGGACAGGAATGCTCTGATACTTCACAGCTCCTCTCTGCCTGGTACAGAGATGCTGAACCTTCCCTCCCAGGTTTCTTCCCTGAGCACACGTTAATTAACTTGCTGTGTTAGTGAACATTCACCTAAGTTTTGAAGCTGCAACACAGAGTTCCCCTTAGCCATCGCTAAGAAAAAGCCTTCATCAACTTCTTTTCCCTCCCTAGCAATTTCTGGAATCCCCAGTTTGTGAAAGCTCATCTCAATCCAGGAAAAAGGTGGCACGTAAACAGATGAGGAACATGTGTTTCCAAATGGGAAAGGGGGTAATGCAGTCAGCAAAGTTGATACAGCTAGGCCTGAGCTGGCAGCTGTGGTAACAGAGGAATGGGAGGGTTGCCAAGGCATTAGAGGGAGCTGACAGGGGAGCAGGAGGTAAAACTCAGACACCAGATGATTGCTTTATTTCTAGACCAAAGCAGCCATATGGGCATGATTTCCACCCTGTTACAACCAGCAGAATGGCAGGTGGTTGAAGGGATGGGCTAAAAGCACGGGAAGAATCGAAGACAGCACCTGCCTGAGGGTGAAATATTGTTTCTACTTTTTAATTTTCATCCATACTGAAAATCCATAATTTTTAAGGATATGCGCATGGTACACAGGCTTTAGTCATTAAAAAATCAGCCTAAAGCATAATTAGTAACATTTCTGAGGGGCTTATATCAGTACATCCCTCTAAATCTCCCTTAGAAACAAACATGTTATTTTCCTATCTGAGCACATGTGGTGTGACAGAAGCAAGGGATATACTGTTTTCTGATACATATACCCTTTCAGCAATATAGCTGTTACTAAAGGAGTGCTTACTCAGTGACTGTTTAAATTCTGACTACAATGTACAACCTTACAGACTGCAGTTTCTATTTAGAGACTAGCCAGATAATTTATATACCATGTAAGAGAGCAAGATCTAGCACTTGTTTCATGGCATTTTTTCTCTCAGTATCAGAGAGCTCTTGGAGGGACACTAATGTCATAACCCCATTTTACAGAGAGGAAAAATGAGGCAGAAATAAGCTGAGCTGTTGAAGCACCTAAAATCAGAGAGCAAGCCAGGGGCAGAGTAAGCAGGACCTAGATCTCCGGATTCTCAGTTTGAACTCTCTCACACTTCCTTTGGCAGCTTCTGTCTGCTAACTTCGCTACATATATTCCTGAGCAGCACTCAGGGTTTGTAAGCTACTGATGGGTTAATTAGCACCAAAGCATTTTTTCTTCTGTGGTCTAGACATAGAAATATCCAGATTTTGTTTCCCTTGAAAGGCAGCCCATCCTGGAAACTGTACTTGATCACCCATTTCCATGTTTTCTAGGGCCAGATGGGACTAAACATGATTTGAAGACTCTTTTTTCCCTTCTTTAATGTCTCTTTTCCTTTCTTTCACTGACTAGCAGCTTGTTTGTTTTCTTTTGAGGATGACGCCAACTATAAAATAAAAAATGCAATTTCCAAGGTGGGGAAATTAGAGAATGATGGATTTGCTGTTGCCAAGACAAAATAATAATTCTTGGACAGAGCAAATAAGTCTGAAAATAAAGAAGGGATTATTAAGGGTTATATAATTTCAATAGTAAAAACAGGGATAATTTTCAAGAGACTGTCCTAGTTTTTTTTTTAATACTCTGGAGATGATGGACTTAGTGACATTGTTCACTTAGTCATGCAGCTGTAAAAATGGGGTTCTTCCTAATTCACTTGAATTACCCCAGATATCTCTGGTGTAACAAAACAGGATCTCCCTTTCGGCCTTCTCTCCTACATGTACTTGCTTACAGGCAAATACTCTATTATAGACCTGGGCCTCAGCCAGACACTATGGAATTAGGTTTGAATTTTCCCAGAGGGTAGGGGCTTGGAGTTTTTTGCCTCTAAATTGAGAGGTCCTCACACTTCAAGATTTAGTTAGGTACCAATTCCAATCTAATTCTGAAATTTAATGTCACTGCTATTCTATTTATTTCTTACTATTTTTATTTTTAATTGCAAATATGATTTTTAAACACATTCCTGAAGTAGTGGATCTCAACCCTACAACCGCTTCCCTTCTGATTCTTCACAACACAGACTCCCAGTCTGTCCTCTCAAAAAATAACTAAAATGGTCGAAGGCCAAACACCACCTGTAAATAGCAGACATTTTAGATTATTTTTTTGATTCCTTTGACTGTTGTCATATGTATCCATATGTGAGTCAGAAAACCTAGATTATAATTTGTTTTTTCAGCTTTTGATTAGGTTTGATGTTAATGATTTTACATGTCTTTGCACCCCACAGTCACAAGCTTAAAACCAGTTATGTTCTCTCTGCCCTACCTTTTCTCCTCTGCTCAATCTTTTACTCTTGTCCCCAGACAGGTTGAACTCTTTGTTTTCCTTGCTCTTACCTAGATCAGACATGGCACACATCTCTAATGGCAAATAGTCTTGTCAAACCCCAAGGTACAAAATGGCCTGTAAAGAGGTAGATTTTGGGAATATGTAGCTGTTGTATTCAAGTAGGTCTTTTCAAAGCCCATGCAAAATGTGCTCTCCTAGAGGCTTATAAATAGTTCGGATGTGCTCAGCATTGAGTGAAACCACAGAAGTGATACTACTGACATGAAGCTTTTCCTCTCTACTTTCAGCTTCATCACCCCAGAAAATGCTACATCTGTTGCTTAAGGCACTGGAGCTCTAGAGCTTTTCAAGGAAAAGTTTGCCACAGCTTTTTAGGCATGGTCAGAACCAACATATTTTCCTCTAGTCTTATTTTTGGGAATGGCTGAACTGAGTTTTCCAAAATAATCAGCCTTGGGCAGACACCTGACATTGAAATTTTCAGCCCAAATTGTGTAAGTTTGTCAATGTTATAAAGCAAAGAAAAGCAAACTTATTATGGCAAAAAGGGGGCAGATAGCTGCAGTTACCAACCACACCTGTGACACTGACACCTTATAGCTGACATCATTAATAACAATCTTAGCATAGTTTATCAAGTAATTTCCATGATAACCCCTTAACTTCATAAAATATCAGACTTTCTGGCCAAAGTCTTCCATGCTTGGTATTTGACCAAAGGAGATTTTCTTGGAGAACTTTTGGGAAAAAAAAAACCAATCTACTGAGACACTTCTGAGTTATGTGTGTGAGAAAGAAACGTACTGAACATTTTGCCCATTGTTAGAAAGACTTTCCAGGACAACAGAACATTAAACTTAGCATTTTAATAACCTGTAATGAGCAGCACTTGTCTGGATAAACTAATTAGGAAGGGTAGGAGACAGGGGGGAGATCACCACATATGGGCTCTCCCCCACAAGCCTGAAGACTAAGGCAAGGGAATTTTCTGCAGTTTCAGAACTTCTCACTGTATGTAAATCTGCATTTGCCTTCCCTCTGCCACTGAGAATGAACTCACACCGTGGGCTGCTCTTCTGAGCTCCAATCGAATCTCAACTTGTTTAGCAAACTCCTGGATCCTGTATTTACAAATGGGTGATGATCACAAATGAGTACCATAGGTTGCTGTCCCTGAGGTAATGATTGTATCTGGGGGACAGACTCACCAGATACCTCCTAATCAGCCACTGAGAAGAATGTTTTCCACACACAAAAAAAAACAGCACCTCACTCTCTGCTCTGCATGCTGTGAGCATGGTGGCACCTTAGCCATTCCTTCAAACTGCTGGCTTTGTCTTACTTTCAAACTACTTGTGGGTTTCTTAAACCAATGTCACTGGTTTTCCTTTATCTTTAAATCTCACTCCTGGACCTCCTTTGGAAGTGTCCATTTTACATAAATAAAAACCGTGTCATATTGAATCTCTATTATTTCACCCCCGTTGGGCTGGCACTTCTTGCTGCCCCGACATTATTTCAAGCATCATCTGATGCCATTTTGATGCATGAAATTGGGATTACTAAGCCTGTCATATTGTTTCATCTCTAGTAGGAACAAAAATACCAGGTAACTCAATGACATTTCTCTCTGTTCTATGAAAAAAATTCACGCTGTCTGCATCTTCAGTACTCTTCCTCTGTTCTTTTAGCTAGTAGGTATTGTCTAATAAATTGCTTTTCATTCAGGCTAGAAGATATTTTGAGGAAGGGTACAAGACACAGTGGAAGACGATGAGTCTAGATGATCAGGCCAAGACTAGCTATAGCATAACTTGGACATTATTCTACTAGTGGAGTTTTGATTATCATGGAATATCCAATGCAAGAAACAGTGGGATAAAAATCCTGGAGTCTGTGTTGTGGGGACACTTAAATAGTCCATTTCTTCTCTCTCCACCTGCTCTTCCTTTCCTTTTTCTTTCCACCACAGCATACAATATGTGCCTTTACTCATATGCAGCCCTATGCAAAATCCTTGGCTTGCAGCATAAATGCAGATCAAACAAAACTGCAAGGAAAATTGCCTACAGAGTCCTGTAACACATTTTTTTTTAGGTAGCAATCACTCTGCCTGCCAAATAAAGCCTGTTCTACTTAGCATTTGCCACAACCTAAATTCTTAAGGGCCACTATCTACCATACCTCATTTGAATGAAACAGCAGTTTTCTAAGAAAGTCCGAGATGTGAGAAATTCAGATTGTGACATTTTATAGATATAAGGTTAATTTTTTATCAGTTTGGTTTGGTTATATTTCAGGAGTAAGTTTTTCTCTCCCTCTGAATCCTGTGCAACTGGCTTTGCATTTGCAAAAGCAGGCAGCATTTCAGCCTACTACTCAAAATAGACTGTAGAAAACTTAGTGACATTCAGAGAACATGTTTTCAGAAACAGATGCAGTGTGATTGAATATTAATTTAGCATGTGTTTGGAGCATGACTGAAAGCATCTGAGCATACACACAAAATTTTCTACATCACACAGCAGGTGAAACAACTGCCACTGATTTGTGAAGGCATGTATGTGATTACAGAGTTATCCTCTGCTTTGGGAGGCAAGGTTCTAGGCTGCAGAAATGGGACAAATGTGGGATAAGCCAGAGTTGACAGGAAGTTGCTTGTGCACTATGTGCAACAATAAATCCTCTCTGCAACACCACATCACTTTGCATATTCTATGCTTTCCAAGTTTTCTGTGCTGTGTATGTACACACACTTACAGTATCAAGTGGATTTATCATAGATAACTGTAGTCACTTCAGTCACTGAGACATCTAGACTTTGCTGATTGTATAGGCTTCCTCTTGTAGTTAATGAAGGGAAACAGACTCCTCAGGGAAATTCACCACATCCCAGCATAGATGTCAAAGGTAAAGTAATTGTCTTCTGGAATGGTTGATCTTCTGCTGACCACATGAAAAATATATATAAGAAGCTAGATTAATGCATGTTGGTATTTACATACACACACTATAGAAACCTTCTTCATCTATTTTCACTTAAATCTTGGTCAGAATACATTAAGCTTTCTAACACATTCTGAAAGATGACCATCAGCCAATGATTTCTTTTTCCAGGAACATCTTTACTGTAGCTTAGAGTGAAATCAGACTAACACTGAGCAGCAAGTGGCAGAAATATTTATTCTGGCTCCTAAATAAGAAATTTAGCTTGTTTAACTTTCAGAAATGTTGGCAGGAGAAATGGTATAGTGAAAGCTTTGATTTTTAAAGAGTGTCTGCCCCATGTGACACAATGGAAAATATTAAGGATTTTCCTTGCACCTATGAGCTTTGAGCAAGGACATTACAAAGTTCAGAAATGGTTTAACAGAATCTGAGCTGTGAATGTATGTAGTACATTTAAAATGACTGATGTTGATAAGGAATGCTATAGAGTAAGTACAATCAATTGCTTTTGCATTAAAATATATATTGTCAGTGACAGGATAGTACCTGTCTGTTTGCTAGTCTAGTTTTCAAGTTCACTGAGGCTTTTGTTGAAGATACGGTTTCACCAAATATTTCTTTCTTACATCTTACTTTGCAAATACCAAAATAATATGAATACTCCCTATGCGATAAACTCCCAGAGTATAGTTGAGTAATTCAGACACAAGTAGGAGACTCATGGTTACACAGCCAGCACTAAAAGTCAGGTGTTCTCAATTTCATGTCTGTGCATCTTACAGGGAGCCCTCCCCGCTTCTTTGCAGTTTTCCTATCAATGCCATTCGTATGTTTGGTTCAAAATCCCATAGTATTTTTTCTCTGCCCACTCCACATCGGCCCTTCTAGCTTCAGTGCCTTCACTTTATCTTTTGGACCTTTCCCTGAACTTCACTGTGACTGGGTTTTCTTTTCGTTACACAGAGGTGCTTGTGGCAGCTTTGTCCCTTGACTAGGCTGAGCAGGTGGGGTGCTCCCTTTCTGAGATTGCTTCCAGATTACTGTGGAGGGCTGAAGACCTATTACTGTGCTTAGCCTCACTCGAAAGAAGGCCTTCAGCTCTTTGGCATCCTGAATACCGCCAGCCACAAACCCCTGCCCTCTCAAACTTTGAAGACCTTGGAGATTTCTTTTGCTTTTGGTGGGTTTCTTCCTATTTCGTAAGACATATAAAACACCTTGCTTACAATGACATACAGATGATTTTTCAAATGTTTGCCATTGGAAGTTTCTGTGGGCTAGCAGACCACATTTTCAAAAGGAGGCTACTGTTCTTGGAACTATTTTGCACAACAGTATATATGGTACACATTGTAATAATTATATCATATTGATTCAAGAATAGAGACTACACCATTTTTGGAAAATCCCAACAAAATAAGTAGTTGCTTAGTGGAAGAACAAGAAACATTTTTCAATTCCTTACCTACTCCTGACTCTTAAGGTTGATCACACAAAACTGGATTAAGCTCCAGAGACAGAAAGTGTATTATTGAAGCAGCAAATGATCAAGTAAGTTGGATTGTGGGACAGCTGAATGGCTTAGGGAGCATCTTTAAAATCCTGAGTTGATAACAGACTATTTTTTTTGTCATATGTTTTCATTAAATAGGAACTGCACTGCAAGCTCTGCTGAGCAGCGGGGAGGCAGGAAGCATGGCTTGTATAACAAGGAACAGGAGCAGCACATGTTTTGTATTCAGCCCTTTGCCTGATTAACAGCAGTGTTGAATGGCCCTGCTGGGAGCCACATCCAGGAAGAAGAGTTAGCAAAGTGCCAAGGTCTGCAAAAGTAAAGTACCAGGGAACAGAGGGGGCTCTCAGAGACCTGAGAGTTTGCAGAGAAATTCCTGTGAAGGGAGAGGGTGAATTACCCCCTTCCAAAGAACTGTACCAAGTGTTCAGGCTGAGGAGGGCTCAGAGAAGTAATGTAAACAGCACAGTGGAACTCTTTCGCAGATGGAAAATTAAGCTAGTATCTCTCACTTTGGATCAAACCACATCCTATTTTCAGGATCGTTGAGCCTAGCCACATTAAACATGCATCTGGCCTACTGTGCTTTTCTGAGCCCAGCAGTACCATAGCAGATATACAGTTTAATTCACAGAAGCTGTTACATTCCAGTTTCCTATCATTAAATACTGAAAAATTAGCAGAACAGTATAGCCTAAAGTGTCTAGAGAGGACTCAAACACACAAAATCCCTTTAACACTCAAACATGCTTGATCTTTAATCATCAGGATAATTTAAATCCCACACTCAGCCTGAACAATGTCAGAGAGGCAGAACACAGGCCTCAGGCAGATCACAATTGCAAACTGTTTCTACATAAGTATTTACTTGGATTCTGTGGTTTTTGAGAGTGAATGCCAATAATCACAGAATCACAGAATGGGTAGGGTTGGAAAGGACCTCAAGATCATCTAGTTCCAACCCCCTGCCATGGGCCGGCATGCCTCACACTAGACCATACTGCTCAAGGCTCTGTCCAACCTGGCCTTGAACACTGCCAGGGATGGAGCATTTACCGCTTCCTTGGGCAACCTGTTCCAGTGCCTCAACACCCTCAAAGTAAAGGGCTTCTTCTTTATATCTAACCTCAACTTCTCCTATATAGTATCTCATTTTGCTTTCTTAATTTACTTTTTTTGACTCAAAGCAAAGAAAAACCTCTCTAATATATTTGGAGCTGCCCATGAAAATTCCTGAATCCTCTCTACTGACTTAAGTGTGTTGTTTACTGTATACAGGCACTGAACTTCTCAAACAGTGGGGCAGTCAGGCTGGAAATTAAGATTGGGCTGGACTAACACCATACATCTGAGATATAAGGCAAGAGTCTTTTTTTCCTTTTCTTAACAGAGCCTGTAATAGACAAGCTGGAAGTACAGGGTTTGTTGGTTTATTCTTTTTCTGTTTTCCCAGGAGATAAGCAGTCCTTGCAAGGAGAGCAGGAATCCAGGGATTCAAGAATTTTTCAAGAAGGTACACTTCAGAGAAAGTGACAGAGATTCTTTCTTGAGATTGGGAAATCAGACTGTCCTATACAAGTAATTAGGCAAAGGTAGAGCTATTAGGAACACTGGGAAGAGGAAAGTCAGTCCCCTGGAAAGGTGAACTATGTACAGACAAAGTGTAATTTTGCTATCCTGTTTCTTTAATATTATGCTTTGGCCCTGCTGTTAGAATTAAGCAGCAGTTTAAGTGAAACAGGCTGCCCTCTTTATTCCCCCTCAGTCACAAATCTGCTAGGCCAGAAGACGAACAGTTACCAGAAACACAAGAGAGCTTGTTGGTAAGCGCAAGTGATCAACAGGTTGCTCCTTTGTGAGAAAACTCAAAAAAAGATGAAGGCATGATGCCTTGTATACGCCTATGTGGGTACTCACAGAGATCCAGAAGGGAACAGCTATGTACCATCTCCTTGAACTTACCAGGCTTTTCTTATTCTGTAACAGCAAACTCATGGCAAAACAGGTTGGAAGCATGGGAAAGCTGATCCTCCAGCAAGTCTTTTGTTACACTGTCAAAATAAGAATAAATAACAGGGACATGTACATTTAAACACTCAGATACTTAAATCCCTATATGTTGTCCTATACACCAACTTCAGAGATCACTGTTGCTCACATGAGTGAATCAGAACTACCAACTTTTTCCTGTCTTACATTAGACAAGGCCCTCCACAATCTAGGACTGCAACTTCTTGTCTGATTGTTACTGTTCAAATATAAAGGCTCGTATGTGCAAATGATAGAATCATAAAACAGTTTGAGTTGGAAGGGACCTCCAAAGGTTCATCTAGTTCCAGCCCCTCTGCCATGGGCAGGGACATCTTCAACTAGATCAGGTTGCTCAGAACCACATCCAGCCTGGCCTTGAATACTGCCAGGGATGGGGGTCCCACAGCATCTCTGAGCAACCTGTGCCAGTGCCTCACCACCCCAACAGTAAAGAACATCTTCCTAGAATCTCAGCTAGATCCCCTCTGTCAGCTTATAGCCATTCCCCCTTGTCCCATCCTTACATGCCCTTGTAAAAAGTCCCTCTCCAGATTACTTGTAGGCCCCCTTTAGGTACTGGAAGCTGCCCTAAGGTCTACCCTGAGCCTTCTCTTCACCAGACTGAACAACCTCAACTGTCTCAGCCTGTCTTCATAGGAGCGATGCTCCTCTAGTTGGACTAGATGACCTTTGGAGATCCTTTCCAACCCAAACTATTCTATGATTTTATTCTATGATAATCATTTACAGACTGCGCAAATACAGCCTATGCTATGGAAATCCTGTGAAGTGTTTACTTTCTCCTATATTGATGACAGTACCAGAGGGGCTAGGCACACAAACCAACATTCCTACTGTGAATCAGTGACATTTGCTATGTCTCTAGCAGTGAGTTTGCTCCTTTACTGTAAATCACTAAAATTTAGTAAATAGTTTTGATGCTGCATGTGACACAAGATAACTTGAGTCCTTCTCTCAGAGCAGTTTTAGCTCTAAATGATAACAGAAGCAAAATGCAGTATAAGGTTATTTTCCACTATGCCTTTGACAAACACAAGCTATAGCTCTGCTGAATAAAATGGGCCTGATGTGTTTGTGTTTCAAAGCAGAATCACAATTGAAAAGGTTTCTACAGAAATGAAGGAAAGAGGCCAGAAGAAAATTGTATTTTCTTTTTTCCTTCAAACACACAAGTTTTCAAGTGGTTATATAATATTTAAGTTACTGAATACAGTAAGTTACTCTGTTCAAGAATAAATGATTCACATATGCAGAATGATTCATCCAAATTTACATTCAATGAACAAATGTTTATTTATGAAATTACACATGCAGCACAACCAAAATGAAGGAGGGACAGGCTATGACAGCTCTCCTAAGATATGTGTGATACCACATCCTCCATGGAGCTACTAAGCTGGCATACACGTATTTAATACTTAGCTAAATTCACAAGAAGCAGACAGACCAGAAACAAGTTTCTCATTACAGTGTTACTGCTTCATCTTTTTCGGGCCACGGACAAACTAGGTGGACCTGCAGAGACGGTGTAACTGAAAAACATTTTTTGAGACTGTTGTGGTTTAAGTCATAATTCATGCAGTTCATTCACTCACTCCCCACTCCTTCTTCCCCCCACTCCTGGAGGGATGGGGAAGAGAATCAAAAGAATGTAACTCCCATGGGTTGAGATAAGAACACTCCAGTAACTAAGGTATAACACAAACCACTGCT